>VZTU01021779.1:0-14700 GCA_013400835.1 Zapornia atra | reverse complement strand
GAATCTATGACTATATATTTATATTAACTTGCCCTTGCAAAAAACATTCACATTAGAGGGCATTTTCAGATTACAAAGGGATAATTTTAGAGTCATGTTACTACTTTTATAACATTCCAAAAGTTTCAAGAGTCTGCCACTACAAACAGAACCATTTTTCCTAATTTGGGGTTTGCTACTTTGGTACAAAGGTCAAGTAGCCCTGCATGCTGTTAAGACAACTGCAAAATAAATTAGCATCACCAGATTTCAAGAGGAACCATCCTGTTAATTCCAAAGCTATTTACCACAAACTCAGATCAAGCTAAAAGACCAAACTGAGAGAATGCATGTTATTAATTTAAAAAAACAAAACAAAACAAAAACCAAACAACTGTGCACAGGTAGCTGTGTTGTTTGGTCAAAACTATAACCCTTCCCTTGTGGAAAATATTTCTGCATACACTTAAGTACTCCAAAGAGCTAAGCATATAAAAATCAAATAAAGCATTTAAATCAAATTAGTATTTTGCTTATTTAAGTCTGTTTCTACACTTTCATATTCAATAGAGAGATTTACAGGTCAGTAGTGCAGCAGCTGCAACATTACAGTAGACTAAATAATTGAGTTAGAATAGTTGATGGTATAGCACTATTTGATGAGTTTAATTGATTTATAATGCAGATAACCAAATTAACAGAATCTGTGGAAATTAACATGTCTTTCTTCTCAGAGCAGTAAAATTCTGCATATAATAATCTTTAACCATACAATCTTTACAATAATGTTTAAAAAAAAAAAAGATTGTGAAAGAAATGGTCAAAGAAGTTTATGTATAGGACCTTGAAGTCTTCATAAAAGTTTTCCATTCCCCAAAATAAAAACGCTCTAATCAATTAGGGATAGTTCTCACTTCTTTTGAGAAAGCAGGTGCTACAGTCCTAGATGGAAGACAGCTTTACCTGTTAGTCTGCATAATTCAGCATTTAGCAATATAACTATGGAGATGCTTGTTACTGCAGATACAGAGAACTCCATAATTTAAAATCATGGAAGAAAGGGCCGCTGGCAGTAAAAACTTCTTGGGTTTTCCTTTGTTTTCAGCTAAGTAGATGGAGGGGCTGAGCACTTATTTCAGATTTGTCAACAAGTGTAGGAAGTCTGTGACAACACCGAAATGGATGCTGAAGCAGTAAGCCTTCCTTATTAAATTCTTATTAAGAATTATGGCAGTACAGTCTGCCATATTTAGCTCTCCTCTAGGTATAGTAGTACAACATGTGCTGCACAGCCTTATTGTTTGGGATACATTTGTTTCTTGAGACAGTTTATTCAAGCCCGCTGTTGAAATCAAAGTTAACATTACAAAATAATAGGCCTAGGGAAACCTATCTCTGTACCATCACTTCCTACTCCTAGCCACAATTGATTTATATTGTGTTCAATTTAGAGGTTGATGCCATGATGTAATACAAGTTTAGTGAAAATTGGTGCTAGGTGCCAGATGGGAAAAAAAACTTTTTTCCCAAATACGTCAAATACAAACACATGTAATGATGTAGCTGCCAGTTCTCTTAGTTTCACTTATGAAGTATTCCCAACAAAACAAAAAGTTCTCTGATTGACTTGATTCTTTTTAAAGATTGTTTGAGGAGACACAACCATCCATCCTTTACTCATTTTCATTAATTTCTATGATATAATTTGCAGATTTAGATTCACATTCTTAGCAGTATCAACAGTTTTAGTAATTGACTGAACAGGAGTTGCAGAGGAGTCCATTTCAATTCCACTTGCATATTCTGAATAGTCTTGCATTTTATCAATGTTTTTATTCCACATTGTTTTATCTTATCTGGGGACAGGCACTGGCAAAGAAGTAACTCTTATATCTATGATCTCTTAGCAAAGTAAATGAGACAGTGCCTCAAAAATGTCGGCAGCAATTGTGGAACCCTGTTTAACTGACTGTTTAACTGACAGTCAAAAGTATTCCTTTCCCCTCAGTACTATAATTGCTTCACTAAGCTTATCAAAAGCCCTAGAAACTTAGCCAAAAATCATTTATTAAAAAAATAAAAGAACCAAAACCAACCTACCCTAGACCCCAAAAAAAGAAATTAACAACTTCTTGTAAAGTTTGTGGTTCATACTAACGACCTCTATACTGTGGAAGTTTCAGATAAGGGCAACTTCTCTTTTGTAAACATGCCACTGCTGAAACACAGCTCACCTTGCTCATAAACAGCTATTATACTAGCTTTTAATAACACATTATTCTTAACTTTTCCATTTTTATTTCATTAAATAAGCCTTTACTGAACATTACGAAAACTGGAACTCATTAAACTCTGCAAACCTATGAATAGGACTTTAGGTAAAATATAATAAAGTATGACTCTGCTATCTTACTAAGTAAGCTCTGGACTATCTCTGCTGGCTGTATGTATGCCTTTGGTAACTGTTTCTAAGTCTGGATATAAGTCAAAGATAAGTGGAATTTGCTTGCACCCGAAAGGCAACTTTATTTAAAACTGAAATTAAAACCAAATTTACTTGGAAAACTCCTGATCATATTTTAGAACTGCATTATGCTATACAGCACACTAGAACATATCCTTAGAAAAACACACGTACATTGCTACACATGAAGTACTACATTAATGCAAAGCTGCTGCTCTCCCATTAAGTCACTTCGACAGAAAAAAGAAAAAAAAAGCAGTAGCAGCTTCCTCAAGCTGAATTGCTATTAGGAGAAATGTACAATTCTGAGATGAAAAACTGTAAGTAATTTTTAAACTCCAAAATATATCATGCCAGAGTGGACCTTAATTGGCAAATACAATGGGTAACTTTCTGTGGGGGTTTTGGTGGTTTGGAGTGTGTCCCCTCTGCCCCGACCTTAATGGCAAAAGAAGAAACTTTGACCTTTAAAATGCTCTCTAGGCTGGTGCCTAAACAATACTATGAAGTTCATGGAGTTTATGAAATTCAGAAGACACCTTCTGGTCTACTTTTTGTCAAACACATCTCTGCAGCAGGTAAAAAGTATTCTGTGGCTTCAACAGCAGCAGCCAAGGGCTTGAAATCACTTCATATAGAATTAATTGGCTTATGCTGGCCACTTAACTTTGGTATACAAGCTGGATACCTGATTCTCTGTGCTTAATAGGAGAAAGTCACAGACAGAAATCCAAAGCTGTGAGTCTACATGTTAAGCTAGTTTGTGGTACAAACACTACGCTGCAGTCTGATCAAAATTCTATACACATAAGTACACAAACACATACACAGCTTTTGGACTAAATGTTTTGCACTTTTATAGAAGGTCATGTCCAGTTTTTAACATATTGGTCCAACAGGTGTTTAATTAAGCTGCATGTGGCCCTCCCTGTCTACTCCCCCTCACGGAAGGGGAGGCACAGATTGTAATGCTCTTTCATCATACTGTTTTCACTGAGTATTTGATCCAAAGGTCCCTTGTTAAAATGAATAAGAACCTGACCTCTAACACACACAGCCCTTTATTCTGCTAAAAGACAAAAGACCCTGCACACCCCAATCAACAAAATATAGACTGATTTTTGTTTTCCTGCTTCTTATTTAAAAAGAATGAAATCACACAGAGGAAAAACTACTAGTATTTCCCTTGTACTGGATGATTCCTTATCAGAACCACACACACATGAACATGCCCACACACCAAACAGCAAGGAAGACCTTCTCTGAGGAAGAACATTCCTTAGGCCTTGGAACTGTTAGAGTTTCAGTTTTATTTATACAGTCCAGATTGAATGAAAAACACTTCTGCTATTTCAATCCAAGTCAGGTCTACGTATAGTTAGCTATGTAGACAACTGCAGTGCATATGCAACTATTCTAGGTATAAAGCATAATGTTACTGTACACACAAACTTTAGCTTTAAAACTGACTTGCAGAATCATAGAATGGTTTGGGTTGGAAGGGACCTCAAAGACCATCTAGTTCAACCTCCTGCCATGGAACTTATTCCAGTGGAGAATTGCTTCCTTCTATCTAATCCAAATCTACCCTCTTTTAGTTTAAAGCCATTCCCCCTCCCTTGTCCTGTCACTCCATGCCTTTGTAGAGTCCTCTCCAGCTTTCCTGTAGCCCCTTTAGAGATGGGAAGACTGCTAGAAGGTCTCCCAGAAGCCTTCTGTCCTCAAGGATGAACAACCCCAACTCTCTGAGCCTCTCTTCCTAGGAGAGGTGCTCCAGCACTCTGATCATCTTTGTAGCCCTTTTCACATATCATAGCATTTATTTATGCTTACTATATCACTGCAGACAAGCAAGTTTAATGAGAGAAAGCCAGCAACAGGTGTTGGGGCATGGCAAGGGGCACACATCAGTGGCATTCCCTGCATAACAGAGGATTCCAGTTTAGCTTTATTGAAAGTACAAGGACACCTGGGTCATCTGGCATTATTAATTTATAAGACCAATTACACGCATTGCTTATCAACTGATATTATATCTGTTATAAGAGAATGAACTTCAGTATTTAAACAGGGACCTGTATATTACATATCTTGAGTTCTATACTCCATTCCGACCTTTCACATCTGGAGGTGATTCTAGGCCCCTTCCTGAAAGCAAATTGAGAGAAGAGAGCAGTGGTCTTCACCAAAAGTCTCTAGAAGCCTCCACGAGCACATGGTTTGTACTTCACAACAGGATAGCATTGTACAAAACAAATTCTGGGGCAAAAAAAAAGAGATAATATAAATAACAGCAAAATTGGAAAAAAAAATAAATATAGTATTAAGGCTGGTGGGCTGATGTGTTGGTTGATTTTTTTTTTTTTGTCCTAAAGAATTCTCAAAGCTGGAAGTAAAGTATTTCTTCTACATAGTTATCTTCAAGCATTGTTCCCTCACTTGATTTTGACTAGTCATTATCAAATGGAAAATCTGCAAGGGACAGCAAATTCTGCTATGAAACTTTAAAATTTCTTTCACAGGTAACCACCAGAGATCAGTATTTAATACAAGTGGACTTTTCAACCCCTCTTGAAACTAGCAGCAGTTGCCTATTTTAACTTCCTATAGCCCACAGTTAGTACTCAAAATGCAGACCTTGAATAAATCTGGAAGAAACAGTACCACATAAAGCTGTACACACAGTGAAATGCATTATTGAATTAAAACTGCTGTTTAAGTCTTGTTATCTTATCAAATAATTCAACCAATTAGCAATACTTAATATAATATAACTTGGCTGTTACCCAACAAGGGGCTAGCTATTAGCTTGTTTCTCAACAGATGGCACATAAAACTAGCTTTGGTGCTCCAAAGAGATGTCATATCTTGCACCTCTCAGCCTGTGGCCAAAATAAGTTATGTCAGTCTTACTTGCCATAGTACCTAATCTGACTTGGGCTTCAGAGAAAACAGTAAGAGATAGAGTAGTAAATTGCTCTGAGATAATTAATTTTGCTCCAAAAAAGAAAAAAAAAACCTGAATGTTTCACATCTCCTTCAGAGATCACAGTGTAATACACCTCACTTATCAGAATGAGGTAAACATCAACTCCAGAAAAGTGTGATACACACTCTTAAGGCTTAGTTAAAATAAAGGAAATGCCAAAGGTCAATGAGATTTGTAAATCAGGACAGTATCAAAACAAACTTAGTGTATGTACTAGTTGTTATTTTTGTGAGCAAAACATTCACATCTTCTCACAGGAAAGAAATATTATTTATTATCTCTGTCAGAAAAGGAGCTGTCAGTCAAATTCAGCAATTAAAATTTATTTTTTCCCTTTGTGAATATTTACATACTACCACATTATATCGTCCTCTTTATTGCTGTACTGCTCAGCTCAAAGTCAATGGTTTACTTCTTGCTGCTTGGAATGTTACATTTCTAAATGGCATGTGAATTAAAATACAGTACCTCTCCAGAGTGAAACAAGATATGTAGTTAAGAGCACCCTCTAACAGATGGAGAGGATCTTTATTGACGCAGTACTGTATCTTCACAAGGTAGCCCACAGGAAGCATCACTTTTGAACATAGCCATTTTGAGAGTGAACCCTGCTGATAAACACAGAGCAGATATAATTATGTGCACTAGTAACACTCCATAGTAGCAATAGGGACTTGACTTAATGGTGCTTGGAGAGTTAGATGAGTGTGCTGTTGATGCCTTGGGTACCAAGAAAAGAATAATCAGCATTTAACTGGGCTCATAAAATTCAGTCTTAGCTAGGACTTTTCTGTTCTAGGGAAAAGAAGATGGCATACAGACTGGTTTTATGACGTTAATTAATGTTTATTTTTCCATTCCTCATACGCTATGTAATATATATTATACCATGACATGGATTTTAAAAATAAATGAGAAATCTGACTTAATACCTTGCAGTAAGAATGAAATAAGAGATCTAAGACTAAAAAGGTTTCTCAGAGTAAATGATTGTATACTCAAATAGAGGTTGACAAATATAATTCACCTTGAAACAAGCACGAACTCTCTGCCTTTAAAAATAAAATTCTAAAGACATGTAATCTGCATTTATAATGACAAAAAGGTTATTTCTTTTTTAGGATTGTTGCTGTGAAGTCATGTTTAAAGTAATATATAACATTCCTTAAAACCAGAGGCATGAATATTATCATCATAACGTGTGGCTCCTGAAGAGGGTATCCTCGTTCCACACTCACATTACAGTCTCAATAAATCTAAGGGAATATATAATTAAAGTCCCATAATTTTAACTGTGTTAATTAAATGTTGTCCTGAATAACTGAAGGAAAAAAGTCTAAGTGGGGTAAAGGGGTGTTTGCTGGTTTTATGTAAAAAAACAGAGCACATTATTAAACAGTGTTCTTGTATACCATGCACCATATCTGTAGTCTCTGGCACTATTTAGTCTAGCTGCAAGAAAATAAAGTTATACAGGACATGACAGCAAGTAATATACTCAATAGTATCACTCTTAGAAGGGACATTCCTAATGTCATTACATCCTTTGGAAATGAAACACGTTTGGAAAGGTAAGTTTTGTCTAAAATTGAGACGATAATTTACATGGCAACATTTAATGTCAAAATCCTAGTATGAATTAAGATACACAGTAGAATGGGATTTTATTATAGTATTTGTCTGCTGAACGCTTTCAATACATACAGTTGAGAACTGGTGACTGGCTGTCAGGAAAACTCCTCAGGAAATTTAGTTTTGACATTGTTTGACCTGAACTAGTTGTGATGGTGTGCTCCCCTCCCACACAAACCTGACCTTTCTCATAATCCTGCTCAAGCAATAACCATCAGTGGCAGTCCTAATGGATGCATCTGGTCACAATGGCTGCACTCAAATCAAAGTGGGTTTGGAGACAGATAATGACAAAATAGCCAAGGGCTATTGCTGGTCAATGTCCAACTCAAGCCAAATTTGGAAAAAAATAACGTCTGTGGTTGGTATGCAAATATGACCACAAGTCAATCATCATACTCCACAAATAGTGGCCAGCCCAAGGGGCCTTTAACCTCTCTTACACAGCTGCACAGCAGGATCTTCCCTTGAAGAATGACACCTCTCAAGGTTACTCCTCAAGATTGAGAGATTCCTTGCCACAGCACACTGACTGGCAGTCAGTGACCAAAAG
Source organism: Zapornia atra (assembly GCA_013400835.1). Classification (NCBI taxonomy): domain Eukaryota; kingdom Metazoa; phylum Chordata; class Aves; order Gruiformes; family Rallidae; genus Zapornia; species Zapornia atra. The sequence goes on along the minus strand of VZTU01021779.1, from coordinate 7,083 downwards.
CATGCTAAACTTTGAAATCTTAGCTAAGTGATATAAAGGCTTGATTGTTAATATATCATCCTTTAGTTATAAACTGTTGATCAAGTCTGGGACTGGGTCTAGCCACACCTGGACTGTTGAGGAGTTTAGAATGCAAAGGACTCCTTTCTGAACCTCATGACTCAACAGGAAGGTCTCCATGATAATTTTATGTGACCATGTCCTCTATGCAGTAATTAATCAAATATGCCTTGCCATTGCCTCTTGTTAAACCACTGTTACATTTACCAATTAACTTTAACTCACTGTTTTATAACAATAAAGTATATTCTTGCTTGTCTCTTAGAAGGGAGGTGCATGACTCCATCCCTGACACCAGTTCAGTTGTAAACACATGTTTACAAAAATGTTTGAAAATCAAGCACAGTGATATTAAGAATACAGTCTGTGTGATGTTTTCTAGACTTGAAGCTGGAGTTAATTTCATCATTAGCTCAGGTACGGGGATACTGACAGTTTCTGTCACACTTGGATGACTCACTGTGAGAGAGAAGATAGGAAACCTAATACAGTTTGTAGGTTGCTGGATTCTGCAATAGTTAACTGAGGTGGGGAGGGTTATTACTTACTTATTCAGTTACTTTAAGCCTATTGTTCACATCATGAAATACTGCATTACCGAACGACTACTAGTAAGTGTAGCTGAAAGGTAATCATCCTCTGGAAGATACTTTATTTGAACCACTTACAGACAACACTTTGCAGAACCATGATTAGTTTCACCCAGAGAGTTTAATACTCCCTCTTCTCCCTCAGTACTACACCAGGCTGCCTTTGACACAAGCACTTGTAAATGAGTATGTTTTACAACTCAATAATTAAGATTTACAGTGAAAATGTAGTTCCTCTTAACCCATGGCATGCTCTCTTTGGATAGATAAAAGAAGTCACGATGTATCATTTTGTCGATATGGGTAGCTTTCATTAAAAACAAAAAATTAAAAACTTTACTCTGGCACTCTGTTGTATATGTTAACAGAACTACAAGCCATGTTTATAAAAAAACACAGAGAAACCTTCAGCTTCACAAACACAAAGGAAACAAAAAATTACTTAATATCCTGGTATAAACTAAATCATTACAATTGAAATATCGAAGGAACCTCCAGCTCCTTCAGCACCACTCGCCCCTTACCTAGCAGATGAATATATGGCAATGAAGTCTAATTTCAGCAATAGAAAAGCTGGCATGACTTTTCCCTGTAAGTGATGTCTAAAGGCAGATAGGAGTGCAGAGAGTGAATACGTCTCGGGACCCGCTGCTTGCTTCACTTCCCTTTGTATTATAGCCAGACAAGCTAGTGCCTTCAAATGGTGTCACCTTTCCTTTGTGTAGTATTTGGGAGTAAGTTGCTTTAGGTATATATGGAAAAAAGCAAGTGGCACCAAGAGATGAAAGTCTGCCCTGCAGTATAAAATACTTTATATTGAAAGTGTGAATCTGGAAGCAGCTAAAGCTGTAGCTGCAGCATAAGTCATTACTAACCCTGGTCTGGCAGCAGCTCAAGACAAGTGCATGTGGCAAGGAAAATTCAGGCAGCTGAGTCCATTGCCTGGTGGAATGAGAAAGGTAGCTTAGCAGCAATTGTCAGCAGAAACATTACAAATACTGACAAAATATTCTTATTATTTTGTGATGAAGACCTAATTTCCTGAAAAAAAATTACCTAGAGACACATTTCAAAGGAAAAAATAAATATTTAGCTGTCTGAAGGGACCGTGCTCAACTCATAGAAGTACAGCTAATGGATGAAATTGTTGGCACTAACCTGGGCAAAAGAAACAGGAATGGTATCACATGACAAATACATGTGTTTTCAAGTAATTCAGTGTCATATGAATGGTTCTGGCTTTCCATTCCAGCAAGAGTTGAGTATTTAGAAGCAAGAATGGGGAAGGGGAAGGCTGTAGGAGCACGTCAGTGTCAAAGTAACAGACCACAAATACCAAAAGCTAGCATGGGAAAGGGTTTTTATTATGTCCAGGGAAATACTGATCAGTTAGTTCACAGGTGGGATTTCTGTGCATTCTCATCCACACACTCAATGGAAGCTGTCACATTACATCAGTCTGAGCCTCACCACAATTCTACCATTTTCCCACTCATAATCACCAACAACTGATAAAAGCCAATACTTGAAACAGTGCAGTAATAGCACCTAGCCAGAACGACACCCAGTCTCTAGGTGAACCCTGCATGCAGATGAAGGATTGTTTTTGTGAGGGATGAAGGAGAGTATGGGAAGCAAACCTAACTCACAACGTGACATTGTCCTTCCTGAGGTCACTCAGGAGTAGAGCACTGTGCCACTCTACTCACCTGAAGTTCTCTCACTGGCTATTTTAAGCACCCCCAACTTATTTTAGGCTATCAACACACACATTTCCAAACAACTGTGACTCGAAACTGCCTGGACTACAGAGGATGCTTTACCAGACAAGGTAATTTACAAGAAGAACGCACCTCTCACCAAATGTCTTATTATATTTTTTTGCTAAAGACCTCCTTCGACAGCAACTCATATTTCACAAAATCACAGACAGGTTTGAGTTGGAAGGGACATTGAAGACCATCTAGTTCCAACCCTTCTGCCATTGGCAGGGACACCCTCTAATAGACCAGGATGCCCAACTCCCCTGGCCTTGAACACTGCCAGGGAGCAGGGCAGCCACAGCTTCTCTGGGTACCCTGTTTCAGTGTCTCAACACACTCATAGCAGAGAACTTCTTTCTCATGTCCAATCTAAACCTATCTGGCTCTAATTTAAAACTATTACCCCTCAACCTATCGTTACATGCCCTTGCAAACAGCCCCTCCCCAGCTTTTCTGTAGGTCCCCTTCAGGCACTGGAACACTGTTACAAAGCCTCCCCTGAGCCTTCTCTTCTCCAGACTGAACAACCCCAACTCTCTCAGGCTGTCTTCTCAGGAGAGATGCTCCAGCCTTCTGATCATTCTCGTGGCCTTCCTCTGGACTCACTCAAGGAGGTCCAAGTCCCTTTTGTGTTGAGACCTCCAGAGCTGGATGCAGTATTCAAAGTGTGGTCTCACCACAGCATATTAGAGCGGGTGGAGACAACTGAAGGACGCTGTGACTCCTAAGCCTCTCAATACAGATTTTCTCCCCTGCCCAGCTGAAAAGGGGAGCTATAGAGTGGCTTTGGTGGGCATCTGGCCTCCAGCCAGGGCCAAATCACCAGAACGCAACCAAACCAACTGAGTCTGGCCGCGCTAGTTCATCGAATGTGACTGGAGTGAACGGTGCTTACACTATTTGGGAATCTGCAGCAATCATGATAGTTCAGCACTGAACGTGACTGGGCTTAGAGCGCAGGATTTACACTTGCTCAGACTCCTAGCTGCCCCCAGCCCCTCAGCTACCCGAGGACAAGCTGGAACACAAGGAGACTGGTTCTCTGCTAAATTCCTTCACCTCTTTAATGCTAAAGGGGGGAATTAAAGACTGCCAGTGCATATGTTATGGGATCATATGAACATGCATATTTATTGTGAAACTACAAAACCTCTCCTCAATGTTTTAACAATGACAGAAGATATACAGAATATCGAATTGTTACTCTATTCTTCATTTATAGTGCAATGTGATAAGAGAAGTTTAAACATTGTATTCCATGTCCAGTTGTGGTGCAACTATATCTAGTTTTGACTTTACTTAACTCTAAGAAATGGAAAATAATAACTTTTTAATATAAAGAACAAAAGACTACAACTTCCTACAGCACCCCAAAGGCCTTCCTCNAGGGAGGGCCACCCATCACACCCCATCTCCGAGCAACGGTGAAGTCACAATGCCCCGGGGCAGTATAAAAGGGGGCGTCCTGCCAGACCCCTGCCAGAGCTGTCCTGGGGACAGCCCCAGACACACGCAGGACAAGGAGCTCCTAGAGGAGCTGCTGAAACTCCTTGAAGAGGGGTGAGGGAAGATGACATTCCAAAGGCCGAGGCTGGACTAAAGATATGCCTTCCTGAGGAGCACTGCAGAGATTGCCATCCTCATCCTCCGCAGAGCCAGGGGCAGCAGCCGTAAGCAAACAAGGTGCAGCAATTTTGAAGGGGTCTCAAGGCTTTGGAGCCCATGCCGGCACCCTTGCCCCCAAGGTGATGGGGCCGAGGGAGGTGATCAGGCTCTGAGCTGAGGGAGAACAGGGCTAGGGCATCTCCTGGGAGGCGTGACCAGCCTGGGGGAGGAGGGAGCCAGCCTTGCTCACATGCTCAGGGAATAGCCAATCGCCAGCTCTGCTGGGGTCAGGAAGGAATTTTCCCCCAGGGTGGATTGGCACTGGTCCCTGGGGGTTTTTTGCCTTCCTCTGCAGCACTGAGCAGGACCTCCTGTCAGGGCCCCTCCAGACCATTTGGGCTGAGTCACTGCCTGCTGCTCATGCCCCACGAAGGTGGCCTCTCGTGCCCTGCAGCTGGGGGGAGGAGGGCTTTTTTCACCCCACGGTGGGCTAGTAGTTGTGCCCCGGGGTTTTTTGCCTGCCTCTGTGGCACTGAGCACGGTCCCTTGCCAGGGCTCCTTTGGGCTGTTTTGGCATGTGTTCTGCTGCCCATGCCCCACGAAGGTGCACTTGTGCCTCACATGCTGGGGGAGGAAGCTTTCCAGACCCTCGGGATGGGCCCCAAGGGAGGCCCCCCAGGGCTGTCCTCTTTTCCTCAGTAGCACTGAACACAGCCCCTTGACAGGGCTTGTTTTCCCCAGGGGTTCTTGCTTGGGCAAAACAGACCCGGCTTAGAAGGGCTCCTGGCTCGCTGCACCAACAACAGGGCAGGCAGAAGAGCACTTTTCCTGCAGCACTGGCAGAGTACAACAGAGAAAGACAGCAAAGATAAAAGGCAAAGAAAAAGCAAAGCATAGAGATGTAAAGATTTAAGACAAGTAATGTAGCATTAGATGAGGTAACTTAAGATAAATTAAAAATATATACAATATTCTAAATGAAAAATAACTATGAGTACCTATGAGAAGCAATGAATAGCATGAAAAGGAAAGTGCAAGGTGCAAAAAATTAGCAAGGTAAGGAAAAGTAAGAAAAAGCAAAGAGGCAAGGCAAAAGGCAGAAGTCAAAAGGCAACAGGACAGAGATGATGTGAGAGTCAAGGGGAGGTAAGAGGCAACAGAAAAGGAGAAAACCAGCCAGAAGCAAATCAAGGGATGAGAGTCAAGGCACAAGGTAAACAGCAAAGTAGAAAGGACAAGAGGCAATAGAAGAGGCAAAAGGGAAAGGGCAAGACAAAAGAGAAAAGGCAAATAAAAAGGAAAAGGCAAAAGGAAAAATGAAAGGAAGAATGTAAAAGGAAAGGAAAAAGGCAAAAAAATACAAGGCAAGGAAACAGGAAAAGGCACTGGAGAGTCAAACGAAAAAGCCAGGTGCCAATGTTAGCAGTCGCAATTGCGAAGAACTTATCTACGCAGAGCAGATAAGCAGGCACTTGTTTTATTCCAGCACTGGGGAACACAGGGGATAATTCCACCTAAGACGTGTTCACCCAAAGGTACAAAGCAGAACATATTTATACAATTTTTAACAATAGATCATTGCGCAAAATGCTCACTTCTTAGCTTGACCTTTACAATGATTGGCTTTTGATCACTTTATCTATATTCTTATTCTATAAAAATCATTGGTTAACTATGTTGATTATTTTAAATACAAAAGGGGGAGGGTGTTGATTAGCATATTCATTTTATTTCCTGGAAATCATTATAATATGTTAATGTCCTTTGCGCATGCGTAGTTTTGAGCAGGGGTCCTCTGGTGGTCAATAGTCTTCCTCACTGAGTCCGCGAGTGAACCCCATCCTAGCGCAAGCTTATCTCATCTTCATCTGTTCTCTTATGACTGCAGTTTCCTCGTATACTTCTTGTTTTAACTCAAGGTCCATGACGGGCACCCATTGTTTTAATCCAAGGTCCATAGAGATCTTCCATAGTGATAAAGACACTGCGTTTTGTTCCTAAAACTTCAGGTGTACAGTACATTCTCTTACTATTACAGTTCACTAAAATCAAATATAATCAATTGTTTGTAACATTTCCCCCCTTTGAGAGTATTGATAATCATTCTCAATACTTTCACACCTTCTATTTTATGCTGACAAATTATCAAAAGCTGGGTTGTCATATGGTGGTGGATTCTGTATTTGGTTATCACTTTGTCTTGATAGTGCTTTTATGATTTTTCGATTCCATTCTGCTTTTTGACTTAATTCACTTTTCAAACAGTAATATGCCAAACCAAACACAAAGAATGTCACTGATAGAATGAGTAAAGTCTCAATTAATGACTTTATCCAAGAACTTAGTTTTAGGCCTAATCCAGAAAAAATTTTATTTATCCAACTTTCTGACATGTCTTCCTTTATTTTGTGTGTTTCTTCAATTTTACCTAACAGTTCCAGGTCATGTTCTACATCTTCGGTTACATTTGGGATATGTATACAACGATGATCTATTTTGCCTTTCAAGAATCCACATACCCCATGTTCCTTCAACAACAGCATATCTAGTGCCATTCTATTTTGTATGGCCATTCTTGATGTGGCTTGTTATTGTAAATTAATTTTTCTGAATACTTTATGTGTTACATTGGCCAATCGAAGTCAATGATGTATGATGCTATGGGATTTAAAAGAGATTCTAATGCCCAACCAATTTTTACTCCAGTTTCTGGCTCATTCCAAGTATTTTCCTCTAACATNCCAAGTATCTTCATCTAACATTGATCTTTTCACTTGTAGCAAATGTCATTTTTCTTGACCTCCTTTAAAGGGAGATTCTTTCCAAATCGGGCATAATGTGGGTAGTCCCAAAGTAATTTGACTTTTCCATCTATTGGTAGATGAGATGTCCAAGTACCATCACTTGTTGCCTAAATTAAATTTCCAGGACTTGGAATCAAAGTTCGGCAGCTGACTTTCCAATATACTGTTACATTTAAAGTGTTTTTTAGTCCTCGACATAAACAGCCAAATTTTAAAGCTGACGCCAATGGGGGTCCATGTTGAATTGCTTGGCTTACTGTA
>VZTU01021778.1:38783-126176 GCA_013400835.1 Zapornia atra | reverse complement strand
ATTACATGGACCAGCAATCAATAGATTTCTTATAAATACAAAAGCTCTTCTGATGTGCTTAGACTATTTCTCAACCTTTCTAAAAACAAAGGGCCACCTACTATCCTGAAAAAAAGCCTGACTGCCTAATCCTGTAGAAATGGACTATTTTGTGCATCATTGCCATAATGTGTCAGCTGTTTATTGTATTTTATTATTCATATTACATATCCCTTTTCATTTTTTCATAAAGATTTGGTTATCATGGAAAATGTTTCTAAGATCATTTTTTGGAAGGGAGGAGACCATTTTACAGGCTGCCTTCAACGTCTGACAAACCATCAGTGATCCAGGTTGAGGCATAGTGATGTACAGTATTTACTGCTTATGTAAGATGCTCTTACAAATTTCTTTATGAATTTTTACTAGACGTGTACTCATGGACTTATATTCCAGTCATTAACATTATTGAACATCTGCGTATACACACATGCACAGATACAGTTTATATTTCATAAGAAACCATCTGGTTTTGACTTAACACTAGTAGAATATCAAGTTTCAGAAGGGCACCTAATGAAGAATGAAAAGTCTGCATTTAAAAATTTGAAAAAAGACAGCAAACTTATCTTCTGGTGGATGAGGATTATAAGTCTCCTAGTATCTCTGATATGTCAGCAAGATCCAGAGCATGTTAATTAATTACCATATATTAACAAAAATGTTGTAGGGAAAATTATAAGTCAAAAATTATAGTGCTGTGCAGACAAAAGTTTGGGAAGATTCACATGCTTATAAAATGTCTATGAGCTCATTGTCTTCCCTTTATCCCAGCGTCTCTATAGCAGAGTATGCAAAAGAATGCTGAAGCTGTTTTCTTTGTTACCTGTCTCTGATCTCCTGTTGCATTTGCTCCATATGAATTCCAAGATTCCACAATGTACTCTGGGCTGATCCTAAGACCTGAACTGGATTCTTCACAAGACCCATCCACTAAAACAGGATTTTTTGACTAGTTTAAAGATAAATGCTTCCTTACAGAATCACCTTTTTTTTTTTTTTTTTACTTAAAAGGGATATTTGAACATGATTATGTTTGCTGGAGAAAATGCATGAAGTTGTTCATGTTCTTTATAATGGGTATACCAGCAAAACAACCCCTGAAAATGTAGTCTTATGTCAGTTAAACACATTAGAAACAAGTTACAAGAAAACTTAAACAAAACCATCACACCTCATTTGAAAGATCCCTTGTCCAGGGGACTTGCCAACTTCTTTAGAAATATCTCAAAGTACTGCATCAGTATTAGTAAAATTTTACATGTGATAACACTTTGAACTGGTTATGTATGTTCCATTTTATAGACATGGGATGCAGCCTAGGAGATTAAACAGCTAGAATTTAATTTCATTTGAAGCAGTGCAGAAATTCCACTGAGGGCTTTGCATAGAATTACTACCAAAGTCTTCATGAACTGGAGACGAAGCAACGTTCACATAATTGTCTTTGTACAACAGCTTTTATGAAATGTAGGATTTATGGTCGCCAAAGGGCTTCTCAGCAATGCCTTTCAACTATCTTTTCTAATGTTCCAGAACGGTTACAATGAGTCTTAGTAAGCAATACTCTTAGCAAATGTTGGGTTTTAATCAGTAAAAGAACATTCTAGATGGTTGCAGGTAATACATATGGTGCTCCTCAATAAGAATGCGTTGATAATGTCAGTAGGTCCAGAGCCAAGGTAAAGTTAGGCAGGAATAAACATCTTTGAAGATAATATTTGAACCTCTGACCTTGGTGCTTGGAACAGAGGAAGCTGTTTCTCATCTAGTGTATCAGTGTAATTATGCCTAGAGACTACAGGCTGCACAGTCTTAAATCTTTGCATTAGCCATATTTTTACAGGAAATGGTTTAACTCTGTGTAGCATGTATGAAATATATTTGCAATAGAAACAACACTAATTTTCTTTCCACTTCAACCAATTACAATTGTAACGTTATAAATATACAATACATATTCAAACAAAGATAAATATCTCAGTCTTCAGCAGATTACAGTGAAATCAAGTGAAACAGTCACTTGTCAAACTTGGACAGGTTTCCTAAACTAAATTTGCTCACAGTATCCATGTTTGCACTTCGCCATATCGTTCCTGCTTAATTAGATACTAGCCACAGTTTGTTTCATGCTTTTAATCTTGATATTTTTTCACATTGTTTTAGCTGGCTTAGACTGATTGCTCAGCTAAATATGTAAGATGATAATTAGTTTAACAGCATGTTAGATTTATAGAGCAGTTCAAGAGTAACTCATTAGTGGCTACACTAATCATGTAGCGCGCACTAACATAATTATTCCAGGCATACTGGAGTAAATATGAAATATAATATTTATCAAGTCAGTGCTCATCATAGCATTACCTGACCCAAGAATCAAAAATAAAGTTAATTTGATATGGGCTTTTTCTTCAGGGGGAAATTCAGAGTCTCTGTCAGAGGATGGGGAAGTTCTAGCAGGAACAGTCCTTCCTTTCTCACAGCTGCCATCTTTGTTATCTGTCACCTGCATCCTTCAACCTGGTCAGTCCCTGTGCTGCTGCCACACAGGCACACTCAACTGTTGTACTCGGGATGGAGGTACACATTTGGTATAGTTCATCACACATCCTAGGTCTGACTCATGGAAAGATAACCTGGTGGCTAGGATACTGGGTCCAGAATATTTCATTCACTGTTCCTTGCTTGAAAATGCTTTATTTCAGTCCTTAGCTTCTTAGTGCTTCAGTTTCCTCCTTGTAAAAAGGGGATAATAATTATTTTTTTTTGTCTATTTAGAGTGTCAGCTTTTTTGAATGAACCCTTTGTTTTACCATGTACATAGGAAGGCCCTGAACACATGACATGGTAATATTTTAAGTTAGAATAAGTAACTCTGTTTATATATAGGGAAATTAAAAAAAAAAAAAAAAGAAAAATAATTTTTTTTTTAAGTTGTCTTTTGAAAAGGGCTAGTTCGGCAGCTGCTGGGAACTTCTGGTTAAAGCTGATTCTGACCTAAGAAAACAGCTTTTTTAATCCTTACCTCTCTCCTTTCTCAGGAGTCCCACAACTACTCTTTCTCCTCCTCCTCATGCTCTTTCTGCACTCCATTCCTCCAAAAGCAGACAGCAGGACTAGCTGGGATACATTTTCCTACCCACATATTTAATACACGGTAAATATCCTTTTGTATAGATAGAGATGGATCAAAACTACAGTTATACTGGTTTTCTAGGTGTCCTGAACAACATTTGGCAGAGGAGAAATACCCCTGATATTGCATGACAAAGATGATTGAGTGGAACATCTTCCTAACGAGGCCAGGCTGAGGGAGCTGGGTCTCTAGCCTGGAGGAGACTGAGGGGTGACCTTATTAATGTCTATAAATATGTAAAGGGTGAGTGTCAGGATGATGGAGCCAGGTTCTTAGTGATGTCCAATGATAGGACAAGGGGCAATGGGTGCAAGCTGGAGCAAGCTGGAGGTTCCATGTGAACATAAGGAAAAACCTTTTTTACTGAGAGAGTGACAGAGCACTGGCACAGACTGTCCAGAGAGGTTGTGGAGTCTCCTCTGGAGACATTCAAAACCCCCCTGAACACATTCCTTGTGACCTAACCTACGTGATCCTGCTCTGGCAGGGGGGTTCGACTAGATGATCTTTTGAGGTCACTCCCAACCCCTAACATTTTGTGACTGTGCACACCAACCCCAGCTCAAAAGATTGGCAAAAGTTACCCCAAAAACTTAAAGAAACTCTCCTAAACTCCTGCGTATTTCAATGAGTGAGGAGCTGGTTTTGCCAACGGGTGCAGTGCAGGAGATGCAGCCCTTGCTCAGGAGCAGAGGCTGGAGGCTGAAGACCAGAAGGTTTCCGGGGGTAAGTGTAGCAGCCCTGGTCCCAAGCGAAACTCCAGTGAAAGAACCAGAGGGGGCCGTCCCTGCCTTGCGGGTCCCGCTCTGGGACAGTCACCTGTGGTCCCCTCTCCTCCGCGGTGCTCAGCGAGTGCCTCGGCGAAGAAGCCCTCCTTGCCTCCGGGACCTCGCCTCCTCCTACGGCAGCTTCAGCACCGGGACAGACGGACAGCACCACCCTAGAGCCGCGGCTGCCCAGGGACGCTGCCTGGGAGTCAAGGACTTTCCAGCTTCTCGTACCCTGCCAGGTGTACAAGAAGCTGTGAGAGCACAGCCAGAACAGCTGACCCACACTGGCCAAAGGGATATTCCTTAGCATATGGTGGTATGCTCCATATATAACTGGGGAAGCTAGCTGGGAGGTGGGATTGCTGCTTAGAAACAGACTGGACATGGGGTTTGGGATTTTTTTTCCCTTCACTGGGAAGGAAGAATTCACTTGTAATGAAGAAGAAATATGTCTTTTAATTTACAGCTGAATTTCCTGAAAAAGCAAAAAAGCCTGGCAACACCATGTTTTGAGCAGGCATCTTCTGCAGGAGCACTTGACAATTCTTGCCTTAAAGTAGATTGTATTGTAACATTTATGTACTAAGAGTTTGATTTCAACAGAGGTCTTTCCATTCACTTTAAGGAACTTTGGGTCATATCTTAATAATGCAACATTAGGAGGCTTCTGCTCCATTTTCCCTAGGATGTACATTTTATATTTACAAAATTACTACCATTACATGGACAAATGAATTAGTACTTTAGCAGAACAAAGAGAAATGCCAGTGTGCTCCTGAGGTTGAGTATTCCTGGAAAACACAGTTTTTGTTATATTTGTTTAAATTAAAGAGACAGATGTCTTTAATTTCAAAGGATTTGTTATTTACTAATAGTTCTACTAGGTCTGATATGGTACAGGGAAAAGACAGCTCATTTAGAATTACCTCATTTATTTTATCAACTAAACCATCCTCTGCTGTGCTGCTGCTTTTCTTTTTAACTACACCTATATTAATTTGCTATCCTGACAGAAGGGATCTATGTTTGTGGAATTTTCTACAGTGATTCTGCATAGGCATGTAAGAATAAATCACAGTGCTTTTGTACATGTGTCATGTCCCCATGTTTTAGGTCTGAGCATATCTATCTCGTAGGCAGCCTGTCTAATTACACATGCCATCTGCAGGCACTGACCATACTGTATCAGTAACAGGCTCTACTGATTACCAGAAAAAAGGTTTAACTCTTCTTTTGTACTTAGCTGACTGCAAGTATGAGCCAAAGTAATACTTCAGATGTAATAGGCATCTTAGGAGAAACTGCAAGTGTTACAAATTTGCTCAAACTAGATTATTTACATTCAAGCCCCTGTACTATGAATCCTCCTCCTTTTCTGCGCAGGCAGTACGAAGGGGCAGAAGGAACACTCTACATGCACCCCAACTACTCCTCTCTAGCAAGTGAGAGTTTGGTTGTCTGTATCCTCATCTCAGGTGCTGCTGAAGGAGAAGAGGCTATCTGGCACAGTGCAATACTGTGTCCCTCTATTTCTCTCAGCCTATAAACAGCTGCAGTCTGAGAGAGCAAAGATATCTTTATAATACTTTCAAGCCATTCCCTTCTGACTAAAACTTGTCTGGGAGCAGGAATGCTGTATCAAGACTATCACTCCAGGGAAGTTACCTTTTGTTTAGACAACACTAAGTGAGATTTGGTGTTACATTTATCAGTGCAATAAATTGTATCTAAGGTAGCCATCACTTAGTCTCCAAGATCTAGTACGGCTTTTATCCTCCTCTAAAGTGATCCACAAGATAGAATTTAACAATAAAATAGGAGCTATGGAGGCTTTGTAGAAGAAAGTCTATAAAAACCCTCCTCTATAGCAAATAGAAAATCAATAAAGGAGGAAATATTTTCAAACTTTGAGGAGTAATTGCAGGCCACAGAGGAGAAGAAATAAACAGAAAAAGAAGTAGAGTTCCTCTAAAGAAGAAAGTATGTTTAGTTAGGACATACTATTATTTTTTTCCCCAAAAATTGCGCCAGAACTTTTAGAGGTTTATCTCAACCTATGTAGACCAAATTCTGCCACAATTTCAAAGGAGTCATACAGCTGATTGGACAAATGCAAACAATGTAAGATTGTGCATCACATTTTTATTTTAAAATGTGATCTTTGACAGCCTATTTGCAAGTTCCTTGGTCACCAGTAAGGCTAACCTGATTCATGGCAGATATTCCTTTTTCATGTGTTGATAGCAATCTGTAAGAGGATTTAGGACTCCTTGAAGCAGACTGTTTGCCTCTTTTCTAATGAGAAAATTCTCATGCCGTTCCAATGAGGCACAGCAAAACCTCTGTAGCTGCAAGGCAGGAAGCTAGACGCCCATGATTGAAGCAAATGAGCTTTTTGTATACAGGTGGCAGCTGTGCACATAATCCCCATGTGTGTCCTGTGTTCAATAGCCTCCTGTTCCCAGTGAGCTAATCCAGCTCCTCCTGCAGGCTTTTTGCTCACCGAGGTACACATATGCCTGGTCTGCTGAGCACAGAAAAGTGCTTCCAGCTGGGATGCAGAAATATTTTCTTGGATTGCATCCTCCAAACTCCTACCTTGGAGACTGGTACAAGAGGACTTCTTTTATAAAAAGCTCTACAGTGGAAAGAACACAGCTTTCCTGATTGCACAGCCATCTCTGTGGTCTGTAGAGCTGTCAAACCCAGAAGGCAGCTTAAATTAGAGATTAAGACCAAGAAAACTGAAATTTGAAACCATTTCCTAGCATTTTAATGGATTTCCAGTTAGTTTGAGTTGGTAAAAAATTCATTATTTTCCATCTTTAAAGTTTCTGCTGCTGAAATTCACAGCATACATGAATCCATCAGACAACCTGTGCTTCAAGCACAGCTGAGAACATTTCACTGTAACCCAAGCATTCAAGCAGGGACAGGTGCATGATGTATGCTATTGAGCTTGGGCTGAGCTTAAATATGAGGAGAGGGTCTGCTTGAGGTTCTTTGGTCCTACAAAGGAACCCTGCTTATTCATTTGCTAAGGTAAAGCTCTTTGAGGGTCTTTCATGTTGCTCACACAGTTGCTCTCCTTGAGTAATTACCCTGATTTGGACAGTTGCAGTATCTGATTCAGACAAACCATATGGTCCTGTGACATAGCAATAGGTGACTTTGCAACTGGTCTGAGACAACCAGTGCCTCAGAAACATGAAGTGCCTCACAAGGTACTAGGATGATGCTGATGGACAGAAGTTTAATTTGCACTGATACTAGGGCAAGTACTCAAGAATGGATCTTTAAAGTCTTCTTAATTATAGACCTGGTTATAAAAGCAAACTTCTATGCTTCTAGAAAATTTTCTGTCTTGGGGGTTAATGTGTATGTATGAAGGCCGTGGAAAAGAACATATGAAGAAAAATAAAGAGAAGATTTAACTGTCAAGAGAGAAAGGTGGAAAAGGTGAAAATACCAGTAAATAAAAGTACTGTGCCTACATTCATGTCTTTAAGGCCAGCTCTGGACTTGACTTTGAGTTGTAACTTCCTTCCACTCCAAATTCCTCTACAGCTTTATGCTCCCCATTAAGCTTTCTAATGAAGCAAGCCTTGAGCTCTGCTGTGCAGTTTGAAAGGTCTGGGAGATGCTCCTTAGCAGTTCTCAGTTACTATCAGAACTGTTCCTTCAGGAGCAGACCAGGGAGGCTAACTCTGATCGTCTTGGCTTAATATACACAGGCAGAGCTGAGGTGGTCAAAAGAGAGAGGAAAGAATGAAGCTGAGTTGTTGAAAATCCTAGAGATATAGCACAGCTGAAGCCAGGGCAAATGATAATTTGCGTGTATCACGTGTAATGCACAGGATGAAAGAATTTGAGTTTCTCCTGACAACCTCTTGTAACTACTAGCTCTTATACTAGAAGAATTACTCATAAGATACATAGCAAAGCAGAAGCAGATAGATGTGAATGCTACAAGAGACAATCTCGTGTACTAATATGATGAGTTGTCTAGGGACAGAGCAGGAAATGGTGATCTAACTCTGTGCCACCCTATATGGTAACTTGACTGTGAACAGCTTCTGTTATCGAGTCATAAAGGCTGGGGAGGGAACTCATCACTTAAATACTCACAGACAGCTTTGTGTTCCTTTAGGAGAAGAAGGTGGAAGAATGAGACCTTCCTTGAGGCAAGGCAAAAGAGGAAGGAAATCCATGGACACATCAGGTGCAAGGTAGGAGAACAAATATTAGTATAAACTAACTGGGGACAAAAATCACGTTAACCTGATGTTGTGCTGCAATGTGAAGAGTGGGTTTAGGGGAGTATTTTTTATGTTGTATATTCAAGGCACCATCCCTGAGATTTTTATGACAATGACTGCTTGGTCTGTCAAGATAACATCCGTTAAACAGTTTGAGTTAAAAAAAACCCCACTTTTTTTTCTGCCTAAAATGAAATTTTGCTATTTTTCATTTAAAAAAAAATTATAGATTTAGCAGCCAAATTTTAAGGACTTTTGAAAATTAATATACTTCTTAAAAAATATATGCAGAGAATATTTTAAAATATTTTTAAAAATTAAAATTAATTTAATTAAAATAATTTAAAAATATTTAAAATATTTTCTTGCAGAGGTACTAGTAGATGTTTGGACCTGTTCCATCGAACCTATTTTGTTAGCAAGCGGCTGGGGGCAGTATTTGTTATAGTAATTGCGTGTGTCACTTCAGTTTGTAAACGCTGCAGTCTCCTGTCTCGCCACTAGGTGTGAGTGTTGGAGCTTTTTCTGTTGGCTTTGCAATAAGTAACGTGTATGAAAGCTTCTACTCTGTGTCCTGTTGATTTCCCGGTCACCCAAGCAATTCCTAACTGAACCATGATGACTATCCAGTGTGGAAATGGGAAATCACAAAGTGACTGCCCACTTAATGACACAACACCCATCTGCAGAGCAGAATGCCCTGGATGAAGGGGAAACTCTGGCTTTTACACCCCTTTTGCTGGCTGTACGTACGTGTACTGGGGAGCAGGGGACCCTGGTGCAGTTTTGTGTGACTTCCACAGAGGCGAGGAACGCAGAGTCGGAGTTTGAAGGGAAATGTCACCGGGAGACCTCAGAGGATTTCAGAAACTAATTACAGGAGACTGGTGTAGAGAAGTGAGCCTAATCTGCTGGAATGGGAAAGATGGACAATGTCACGTGTTTATCAGGGGAGAGAAAAGGTAGGGAATGAAGGTCTGGGGACAAGAAGTGGTGCAGCAGCAGATCAAGAGCAAGCTCACCAGGCAGCAAATGCTCATCCTTGCTCTGAGCTCACTTTGCACAGGCACGTTCTGTCTTTGAGAGGAAAAGTAGTTGCAGTTAATGGGCCAGGATAAAGTTTGTCTCCCTGTTGTGTTTCAACTTCGTTTTCCTTCTCTTGTGCTCCACTGCAGGCATTTCTGGAGGAGTTTTTAGTCTCCTGCCATCTCTATCCACTGAGTCTTCCTCTATTTTTTCCTGATTATTTTATGTCCCTTTCTTATTTTTTTAACTAAGCATTTTGCTGGGAATCTTCAAATTGATTACTGCTTTCTGTTTGGTGGCTCTTGTCTTTGTGTAGGAAATAACTACTAAAGAAATAGTTATTTCTGTCTCCAGTAACTGTATCCACTGGCTGATAAACATCCACCAACAATACCTATAAACATTTTAAATTCCTGTGTACAACTTTAGAAGCTTGACTAAAACAGATTGAATAGGACATAAATTTATAAACTCCTCAAAGATAAACAAATTCTGGAATTTGTGCTGAATTTTCAATTTGATTGTAGCTGTAGGGTTATACAGAGATACTGATCTGTTTCAGACAAGCCAGACGTAAAGAATTACTGCAGAGTTTTAATCATGTTAAGATATAGGTAAAAGGACTATTGATCCCAACATTTGCAACTTGGTAGATTTTGGAAGAAAACTGGAGACATTTGGGGGCATTCTGCCTCTTTAATTTAATACAGGAGCTCAGTGAGAGAATTCAGAATCAGACCTGTTTTACAAATACATTGTGTTCAAAAATGAAACTGATTACACCACATTACAGCAGTGCATTGAACAGTTGCATCTCATCGAGCACTTAGGCAAGCAGGGACCCAGATTTTGTCCTGTGGCATGTAGGTACATTAGTAAAGAAAAAAGTAAAGCATAATGTGCCCATAGACAGTACTGCTTTTGAATCCTCAGGAAAAGCCCTAGGAAAGAAAGGTTGTCATATGGATGCATAAGATGTCAAAAATAATACTACAATTGAATACTACTAATGGAAAATTTATTGCATAATTTAAGAAAATCTTGAACAACTTAAAGATAAAAAGTAAGAATAAGTCTTCAAACAGCAATATGTTTAAATATCTAAATAAAATGAGAGAAACAGCTATTTATAACATAAAGGCAAATCTCTATTGTGAGGGTTAAGCACCGCAAAATATAACAAGCACATTCTACTTCATTTTCAAATGTCAGATGTTAAATTGGGAAAATTTGCATGTGGCCAAACAAGCTGACTTGGCCCCAATTTTTTGTGCCAACCAGGTGTGCTGTCTGACATGTGGAGAGGGGTGAATGGGTGCTGGACACGTGCTCAGAAAGGGGATCCTTCCTCTCCACTTGTATTTTGACAGTGCTGCTGTCTTAATTATGAAACCTCTTTCTGATCCTGCAGGAGAGAGGCTTTTGCACAGCTTATTAAGGCATTACATAGTAGGGGTATGATCTAGCCCCAGGTTCCTTTATGCTATGAGAATGTTTCAAATGACATCTAATATTTAACCATAATCAAGACATTTAGAAGCAAACATGTTTTGACTAACTGATGTTTTCACACAGCTACTTCCCTCATTTTCTAGCAGTGTATCACTTCTAACTCTGTGTAGTTTAAAAATTAACATCAAATTTTTGTTTCTTATGTTTTTCTTAACCCATAGTTAAAACTCTCTGTCACAGATCCATCCTGTTAAACTGTACGAGGAAGACAGTCATTTTTCACAGGAGCTCACGTAACCTCAAAGTCCCTCTTAAGCACTGGAACTGAAAGGATCCCTACACCTTATATTGATACATGTCACCATACATCAATCTTTTGTAAACTTTCAATAAATTCACTAGAGCTCTGAGTTCAAGCAAATGCTATCCTACTATGGAGATACAAAGTACAGAAATAGGGAGTGAATTCCAGCAACCTGAACATCAGGCTGAAATAATATGCCAAAACATGATACCATGTAGGCCAAACCATAAGAAATATTCCTGTACATAATGAGAACACTCTACTAAACGTAAAATTTTTAGCATCTGAATATAAAATAAATTAATAGAGAAAACTTCTGTTTCCAGAAAGAGTAAAATGCAGGAGTTTTATATTTTTAACTCACCACTGTCTAAGTGGGAGGGGTTATTAACAAACAAAACTGCATGTTAATAACGAAAAGCATGGCTGTAGTCATTAATATATGTAATTATGGGATCAGAAATTCACAAATATACCTTTTGGCAGTACGGCAGACTTCATCCACCCACTTGCCTTGTGATGACTGAGAAAAGAAGACACAGTTTTCACGCTTCCCCCCATTTGGTTGGGCACGATCCCAATTGAAGTACTGTAGAGCCATGCCATTGACATCAACAAATTTCCCTTCGTTTATCATGTCATTGACACCCAACCAAAACTCAGATGCTCTAGGCATGCTTTTTTTGCCATAATCTCGAAGAGTGTTTGTTTCATCATTATTCCTTGGGATAGCCAGTGTCCCTCCCTTGGCTATGCAGTCTTCGTTGGCTTCATGAAAAGTTTTGGTGCCTTCTGATACGAGGTAACACTTCTTATGGGCCTTTGTCCCACGAAGACAGACTGTGAATAGATATTGATTTCCGTTTCAGTGAAAGTTTGGGCTATAGCTTGGAGTTCTGCTTCCTAAAATAATAATTTTCTAAAGGTAGGCTAGGGATTCTCCAGGCAAGGCCCTCAGCAAGTGAAAGGCTCAGAGTGGGCCTGAAAGTAGCAGTATGGTCAGACTCTTCTGCTATTCCTCCTGTTGATGTAAGACTTTGTATGCAGCCAATGTGTTAGCATGCCTTTGGGAAGCCTGGACAGACAGCTCACAGGCACTCTGCAAAGCACCTCGAACTGCAGGGGATGGCCAAAAGCAGAGCATGCTCTTGCAGCTGCTCCAGTGAAGAGATACTTAAGAGGAAGGACAGATGTAGCTGTGATCCTAAAACTATAAAGTGCTTTGAAGAAGCTTTCCTGTGTTTATGCTGATAAACCTGACGCATGAACTTGAGCCCCACATTTCCTTCAGCAATGTAATTCTCTCAAGGATTTTTTTAAAAATTTTATTCTGCTGTTTTGGAATGCTAAAATATAACCCAGGCCTGTTGTCAGCATATCTTATGTCTTCTTTTAGTGAATAGTCCTGCTTTCACGTATTTTAACCTTATTTCATCAGTCATAAAACTAATGGAATGGATGAGGTATGTTTGGTTGTAGTGTTGGGAGATGCAAATTGGTCATCAGGAAATCTATACTTGGCTTTATAGTAAAGAGAGATCTAAAGGTCTTTCTGTATTAATGATATTTAAGTACCAAAGTAAAGTGTTATGCATTAACTAAGCCTAGTTCCTAG
The DNA here is from genome assembly GCA_013400835.1 of Zapornia atra. NCBI lineage: Eukaryota > Metazoa > Chordata > Aves > Gruiformes > Rallidae > Zapornia > Zapornia atra. Next base: position 113,575 of record VZTU01021778.1, on the reverse strand, counting down.
CAAACAAAAGCAGGACAGAAGAGTGCTATTTAAAGTGTCCTGGTCCCCAGAAAAACATTGATTTGAAAATCCTAACACAAATCTCTGTCTGGATGATTGCTAAAAGTGTACTGCTACCTGCAGAAGAGTACACATTCACCTCTTTAGTTCTTAATTTCTGGACTTTCCAGCAAAGTCTATCCTTCCAAACTCTAAATTCAAATGAGTTAAAGTGAGTTAAATCTATAAACATTTGTTGAAAGTGTATACTTATTACTGAGCTTGCGTGACAATCTGAACAAAATAATCTAAACATTTGCATTTATAAATCTGTTTGCTTTTAGTTCTACTGGAACATAGCAGGGAAGTCTTGATGTAAAGTCCAAATGTACTAGAACATTACTTTGGCATGTGCTCTGTAACTGGAATTGCCTTGCAGAACTGATGTCAGAGTTCTTCCAGCCCTGCGGGCTGTGTAGGCAGGCTCACAGGTATGAATCCTTAAACTTTACTTTCCAGCTCCCCTAATGCAGGTATGTGAAAAACTGATTCTCTCAAGAGAATCTCCTCAAATGAGTGTTCCTTCTGAACTGAGGAAGGTAGCAAAGACCTTGAATAAACTCCTGTAGCAATTACTTGTAGAATCCTGCATGTGACTACTTCCAGATTATTTAATTTACTGCTTGAACTCATCTTGTACTTATATTAAAAATATGCCATGAAACAATATGAACATCTTCTGTCCTGATGTTTCCTATAATCTGTTTCTAATTCCTGTCATCTGTTCTTGTAAAAGAGTGATTATGTTCTGATCAACAGGATATGGAAATCCACTTTGGACCATATCCTATGTGTCTCATTTCTTCAGCATTTGTAGTTGTATTCATTGCATTCCTTAGCTACGTTTTCAGGGCCCTCATTTCATGTTAGGGTTTATTGTTCAACTTTCATCCTTTCCAGTGGCTGATGGCCAAAGAAAAGTAATGAACATATTTTCTAAATGTTGAATTCTTTAAAAAGTATATATTTGTGGGAAATATCAGAGAGACCTTATCTACTTCAGTACTACAGTAATGATGGAGACCGGCCCTCTTTGGGGAGAAAGTATGTGCTAAGTGCTAAGTGGCATAGGGCAACATTTCACAGTATGTAGAAAGGAGAACTAGGAAATTCAAGCAAAAGAAGAAATCAGATTGTAATATGCATCTTGGAAATGTCTATAAGCTAAAAAAGCAGCTCCTTTTTCAAATATCAGAAAGCCATTAATAAACACAGTCAGAGGTAGAGGGGTGATAGATCTCTTTTCACCAAATTTGGAAACCAGTTGAACAGTGTGGGTTCTGAATTTAGAATACAACTCAAAATAAGTTTTGAGGATAGAAAATCTCCTGGCTCTGGTTTCATTTCTAAGCTACTGCATGCTTAGACTCAAGCTCCTTCTGGAAGCAACACAAGAACTACTTTTAAACAAGAGTCACTTGTCTAGCACAGGCTCCCTCTTTTTAAAAACATACAAAGTCTTCTTATAAGAAATTTAAAATAAAAATATTTTGTAAAGCTCAAAAAGCTCTATAGGACAACCCAGATATTACTGTCCCTAAGGAAAATGTGTTCTGTTTCATGTGAATGATGTAATTTCCCCTGTAGTGTCCTCTTGTACATGTTTAAATGCCAAGTTTTGTGTCAACAGCTGTGAAAAAGCACAACTGTCTAGTAGGTGCATATGTATTTACCCTTCTTATTTTGTCTGGAAATTTCCATCCGGCTATTTAAGGTCTGTGCACGTTGATATGGGATATTCCTGAACTCACAGTAGGTATTACTTTGAGGTTTTATGGCAACATTCACATTTGAATGTCACACTTTAATAAAAGCTCACTCCTTTTAGCTACATTTGGTGGGTGTTATAAGCCTTTTCCATTAAGATTTTTGCCTTGATATTTAGCCCATGTTTATATCAAAGCTGGGGACCTAACTCATTGACCATCTAAACTCTCAAACCCAGAAACCCTTATCGTGTTACCTTTGATTACCCCTAAATTCAGAGCTTGAGGTTGGGCATAGCAAAGGCAAAAGCAGTTCTTGCTCCAAATTAGTTCTCACTTAGTGAAGAATCATCGCTTGCACTCAATTAGTTCAGACTTGACTTTGTTTGAATGCTTCCTTTTAACAATTGTCTCACCACTACAGCTGCGACACACCATGCCCTTAAGGAGTTGTATTTTTCAGTCACACATCCCCATTAAAGAGAAGGATGGGAGTGAAGGAGAGAGGAAAGGCAGTGATAACTTTGGAAGCCATTCACCAGTGTAAACTGCTGCTTTACCTGTCTGAAGCGCTTGCATTTCTTTCAGCGCATTTACTTCCCGCCACAGTTTGTCAATCTGGGTCTTCAGGTCATCTTTTTCTTAAAGAAAAGAAATAGAGAATTTAAGAGATGCACACACAGAGAAAAATTGTATGTTAAAATCTCTTTCAAAACATCATGGCTTTCTGCACTGCTAGGAGTTGTTTTGATTTCTCTTAAAGATTTTTCCTTAATGAAAGGATTCCTGTAGGGTACCTATAAAAAACCAGCAGGAACTGACCTTTACCTTACACCCTCATAGTTTAAATCTCATTTTCTGTTACACCATATCCTAGTAACTATTTGAAAAAAACATGGATTGTTGCAACTAATCAGTATTTAGTGTGCCTGTATCTGATCCACAGCAAAATTTGCCTATCTGCTTCTGAACCTCTGGACCCTGGTGTCTATATATATGACTTAACAATAATAGCAGAACACAAGTTGTGTTATTCAAAGAAATGTTACTTCTGTGAGCACAAAAGTTTCACACTACTCTTGTTTTAACAGTGAGGAATAGCAAATAGAATCCAACTTCATAGTTTAAATGTATGCAGACAAGCTCACTGAGCTGCAATTTACTCTTCTCCAGAGGAGCCTTCCTCTCTCTGTTCGTACAGAGAGGGCCTAGTGCTTCGTCACTCAAATTCAGTCTGAGTCACCCTTTTGTAGCACTTACAAAAAGCACCAGCAACAGAGTGGGACAAGAAAGGAAGATAATTTGCACATTACTGTGTTGGTGTTTTTTAAGGTTTTTTTTTCTGTTCTTTTTTTCAAACAACTAGCAGGCATGTTTCCATTGCACAAGATTACAATTTGATTGCAGCAGTAACCAGACCTTCCAGAAGCCACAGTAATGACAGTGAGGAATAAATAAGCTCTTTCACATGAAGTAGAACTAACAAAACCACAGTTCCTACAGATCTGTGTTACATCACCTAATCCTCCAGCTGCACCCCAGAAAACTTAGATCTTCTCCACATTCCCTACTGTCTGTGGGGATAACCCCAGCTGTCCTTCATGACTCTTTGGTTTCCCACAGCAGCACTCCCAGTTCCCAAATACATTTTCCTACAATTCCCAGTTTGCAGGAACCTCTCTGTGTCCCCTGCCTGCTTCAAATAAGGGAAGAAGCAGAACAAGCTGAGATCCTGGTGCAACATTTTCGTAGTGAGACACTACTTCAGATCTTTCTTTAAACCTTCATTCTGAATTTCATAAACTATTGTGAAACTTATCCTCAGGAGCTGTATTCTCCTGCCATTTTTTTTTCAAGTTCAAAAGTAGTGGAAGCTTGACAAACAATTGTGCTGGCAAAACAAATGTATGAAACTGTCCTTAGAACATGAAGCTAAAACCTATAGAGGTTCAAAAGGAGAAGGAAGTATATATAACTATAGCCCCAGAGCAGCATAATCATGTTGTACAATGGCATTATCAAATGTTTTTTTTCATTGACTAGGAGTTTAAATATTTGCCATTAGTGTAACCTCCATCATACCCTCTCTTATTAGAAATAAGTCTTTAAATTAAATACACAGACATTTCCAAACAATGTTCAGTGGTTCTGTATTTGCTCTGTAAACTTTGCTCTGGGAATTTATGCTTTATCTTTTTTCTGCTAATTCTCTTTCATTAGTTTGACTTGCCATTTCACAGTACTTTTCACACAGGTAAAGTAATATTCCACAAATATTAGACAGACATCCTGTCAAAGTTAGAAAATGTTACAAAAATCTGAAGGACACATGGAATGTATGCACATGAATTTCCATTCTTTTGATCTTAGACAGAATAACTACATAACTAAGACTGATCGGCCAGAGTTCTCTCTCAGCTCTTCCTCTGAATTCTAAATAGTTGAAAAGAGATGAATAGGCATAATAGAGCAATAAATATACAACTGCTATATTCTGCCACCTTAGTTTTAGCTTTGCTATCTCACATAAAAATATTTTTAAGACAGATATAGACTTAACTGTCCGTTGTAAAGTATTTGTATAATGTTAGTTTCTCCTTCATGCAAAGAAAATAGTAAACTTGAACAGTCTATAAGCTTCTATCCCTCCTCCCAGTTAAAACCCTGTACCTTTCACTCTACGTTTGCTGTGTTTCCTGGCTTTGAATTTGGAAGCCTGGCTGATGGTCTGATCCAGCAGTAGTATGCTTATGAGCAGAAAAATCGTAAGTCCAGTTTGTGCCATGTCTCTTCTGAAGAATTTAGCAGAAGCTTGGAGAGATTCTTTTTAGCAGCTCTGAGAGCAAGTCAGACACATCTCAGTAGGGACCCACTGAGGTCAGTTTTATAAAAGTGTAGTGATAGGGTTGGCTGTACTCCTTGCTTACGAAATGTGTTTAATACTTAAGCTGGCTGTAGCATAAGGCACCCCCTTGTTCTCACCTCTCATCTGAAATTCCTATTTCCGTTTTGAGTTCAGCTGGGACAGGTTGCTTTTACAGAGGCCATACCAGCACTGAACAGTGCCCTGATTGCCACCAATTGCCATGTCTCCATTTTAATTTTGAAGCCAAAATGTAAGGAAAAGCAGATGGATGCTCAAAAAATACCTTGTGCAATGCCAGCCTTGAGGAGGGGCAGCCAAAAGATTTCTACAAATGTAACAGGCTCACCCAGCATGGCTCTGACCCAAGCTGGCTAAGTCATGACAATGGTCATGGTCTTATTTACACTGAAACAGAAAAAGAATTTACTTACTCCTGAGTAAATGCAAACATTGCAGCTACTTCACACACAGGCATATTTATATGCACATATACAAAGATCACATCGTGTGAGTACTGCATTAGTTAATTTATGAAGAGTTAATAAATACCTAATAGATATGACTGCATTTCTGACTGAGAATGGTGTGTGCTATGGGCAGGGTGTAGTCAGGGGAAAAAAAATATAGTGGTATTCTTCCAAAGGTTCCCCAATCCTGATTATGTGGTTAGAGGAAGAAATACTGTTCCCAGTAAAATATGAGGTGCTTGAAGCAGGACAGTGTCTCTGGACTCTGAAGAGCTGTCTGCATTTGGATCTTTTGCATTTTCCCTTGGGCTCTGAGTTTTGTAGGACTACTTTTTAATTGGGGTTTCTATAAGAAGTAGAGCCTCTCACTGATTTTTCTGCACAAATGAAATTGTCCCAATAACATGCTCATCCATCACATCCCTTTTTCTCTCTCCCCTCCATCCCTGTAAGAGGGTTTGTTTGAAATGTTGACACTGAAGTCATCACTGGGTGATGGGGTGCTGGCAAGCGCAGTTCATGCCCCTCTGAGCTGTTGTTCCAGAAATCTCTGTCATCTCTGCCTTGGTTAGGTTCTTCTCACGTTACCAGTTTTTTTCAGAACTGCAACAGCAGGAGGCTGATTAGTTTTAATAAATGAAAGCTGAGATTTAAGGACATGCTGTTATGCTACATGAATGCATACTGTTTTTTTCCAACCCCACATATGGTCTAAGAGAACTTTACTACTTATAATTTAAAACACCTACACCATCTGTTTTGGATACCTTTAAATAACTAGACATTCTAATAATCTATAACTAGTAAGCATCTATTAATCATTAGTTAATAAACTTTTCATAAGTGCATCCTGATATGATAAAACTTGGTTTTGGTGGTCCTGCCTTAAAATATGGAAGTATGTTGCATTGTGTAGGGAAACCTCTGGATCAATAATGCTAAGCACTCAGTGTGATCATGGATCTAACATGCCAGAGATGGTTATTACAGGGTCCCCCCAGCCAGAGCTATCTCACAAATCACTCAGCTGCACATTTCAGTACACAGTTAAATGTGGAAAAGGCTGTCATTCCAACCAGCACACCAGAAACAGAAATGTGAACTGTCAGAGAGGAAAACAAGGAACTTTGCAAGGGTCTAGTTCAAGATTTAATCTGTCATTTAGAACTAACCCGAAGTTCAGGGTTGATCCATATTTTATCCCTGTAATATTGAGGCATCTATAAGTTAATTAAGGGCAGACAGCTGAATCAATAACTGCATCCAGTTAGTTTTTTCACTTTGACCCTTCTCAGAGGCTGTACAACTGCACATGAAGTTGATCCTGAACCGCTGCAGCTCGTAGCCTGATGTATTAAACTAGTTCTAATTTTGAGTTACATCAGTAAGGGCCCTGGAGTTGTTTCACATGAAGCTTAGCTGTTCCACAGGCTCTGAGAGAGACAAGACCAGCAGCTGGGGTCAGCAAGCATTATTCATGTCTGTGTTTAAGGAATCAGTACCAGAAGGTATTTGTTCCTCCTGCTCCTAGGAACCTGAGTTTTCTAACAAAGGCTATTTTTTCTTTCTGTGAAGCAAGTCTGACAGAAGAAGGTTCTGTACTCTACTGAGGCAAACACACAACTCACTGGAAATGGAGGTATAAAGAAAACATAGATTTGGTATTCTGAGAGTTCTTGGCCAAGAGAATCAGTAAAAACCTGTGCTTTGTGGAGTATGTCATGTTACATCCTTTTAAGCACAGATTGAAACTGTTTTGAAAGCTTCATCGCCCTCACTCAGCAGCCTTTTTGAGCATTTTACCAGTCTGCAAGTAGCTCAGCTGGACTTAACTCCTAAAATCTGAATCACAAAGCTGTCCCTGGAGTTGCTGTGAGAGACCACAAGGGTATTTGGCTTCTTTTGTCTAGAATTTGTCTAGAGTATTTGAGAAATGGGTTTCACACTTATGACTAATCTATAGGAACCGAGGAAGCAAATCTAACTTCTTGTATAGAGTGTATGGGCAGGAACATCAAGGACCTTTAAAGGCCCCTTCCAACCCAACATATTCTATGATTCTAAAAGTCAAAATATGTTTGCTGAGAAGACACAAACTCCCAGTACTGCTGTGAAGAAATGGGAAATGGCACCACATAGGAAGCCTAGAGCCTCACTGAGGTGAGTAATCAGGTCTCTGTATGGTCTTGGAACCACCATTACAATGTAACTTACAGTTGTAATTTTTCTTTTACTAGCATAGCTACAGTCATATAATACAGCCTAGAGAGAGATAATACAGCCCTATACACCTACATATAGGTGTAATTTTTTCTTGGCATAAATTATTTCTCTTTCCATATCAGAATGTCCTAGACAAATATAGTCTCATACCTTTATAGATGCATCCAGACTGGTTTATTTACACCAGTATAGTAGAACTTGTGCATACAGACAAAATTGTGCTTTCTCTTGGTGCTTAGTTCACTTCACCCTTGAAATGCTTTGTTATAAAAACCATCTTACAAAAGCCATAGCTGCTGTACTGTGCAGGTACCTGGTTTTATGGCCTCCCCACCCCGTTCAGTTTGCTTTCAGACAACTGAACCATTCAGAGCATAAGCATCCTTTGGCAAAAGGTTTATTTTAGTTTCTCCACAGAGGCTCTTCAAGGTAAAAAGTCTGTTCCCCTCTGAGACAGTTCTACCTTTATAAGCTCCTGTAAACTGGCTCAGAAAAAGTCTTCATGCAGTTATGCAGCTGTTTTTTCCTCTCCATTCTCAGCCATCTCTGGGTTTGTGGAAAGATCACGCAATTGGGCACAGAATATGAGAAGGCAGTGTAAGATGAGGACTGGATGCTGGGCTGAGATCCTGAAATAGGTCTGGTTGCAGAAGCCATTTCCTGATGTGTGGAGTAAGATCCTATGTAGGGAGATGATGTCCCTTTCTTACCTCCTGCTTTAGTAGTGCTACAAATAAAGCACCACTTGTAAAAAATATCTTTAAAGAGAATTAATGCTTTGCTCTGTGGAAAAGTGAACTGCTCACGTATTGCTAGTTGACTGACTGTAATTTACTGAGATCTACAGTCCCTTTCATGCTTCAGAGCTTATTGTGTTGCTGCCTGTTTGGTCAAATAGGAAACTGGTAGGCTGATTCTGCTACCGAAATCATTGCAAAGTTTGGGTTGTTTGTGCAGTGTTTCAGTTGTGGAAAATTCAGCTCAGCATACAATTCAGGAGAAAAAAAAAAGTTGTATGTTGGTAGCTGTTTGTCCCTTAGAGTCAGAATATAAAGAGAAATGAAAACTGTTCAGAGCGGTTGCCAGGCTAAGGAGTTTCAAGTGAAGCAATCTGAAGAGCCAGTATAGCCAACAACAGTAGATACAAAGATTAACAAAAGGTTTATCACCTCCCATACATAATTTTTTATGAGTGTCTTGGGTGGTAAATGGGATCCGTTGGTTGATTTTGTTTCAATTAAATATAACAAATTTTGCAAATTCTGGTAGTCATGAATTGTGTTGTGCTTGGAAAATTACTGTATGCTTGGTTTCTTTGGCCTTGAAAAGTCTTGCAAAGTCCTTCTTAAGGATTTGGTCTCAGTCCAACCAGGTCTGAGGCAGGATTATGGCTGACATCCCAACACCAAAGTTATTTTGGGGAAATTTGTACAAACAGTGTGTTTAGAAAAGGGAAGGGCTAAGGTTATGGTATGTGAGGTTCTCTGAAACTTATTAATGCTATTTGGGGCTTTTGCAATCAGTTCAGGTTTTTTCCTGTCATGCTAATTTCCTCTTTTTTAAAGGAAATTTTCTGGCTACAAGTGATCTGTTAGAATTACAGGAGGTTCCAGGCTTATGCAAAACCAGGCTGCTCACCAGTGACCTGCACTGAAGGTCACACAGTATTGAAATGAGGGCATTCATGCTGCCTTTAGGTATGTGATGGTTTGGTCCCAGATGCATGTTCCACCTGGGCACTGAAGGTGGGATTAATCAAGAATTAGGCTCCTTTCCCAAGGTGATATTTTTCAGTTCCAAACCTAGCTATTACTACCTATGGGTTTGGTACTTTTCAAGTCCAGTGCTCTAAAGAAAAGCTTTAAAAAAATTTGATATCTAGATAATGTATGCATACTGTAAAGGTGAATTAGGGTAGTATTTTGAACTTCTAGAATAGGTGCTTTTTGTATCTCTTACTTGGGGTCTTTGTCACAAAAACATCTCACAGCTGGGTCTTAGCAAGAAGAGAGGAGGAGGGTAAACAATTTGCAAGAGGCAGCAGAAAGACTTGTCTTATGTGTGTCATACATATTTAAGGCAAATATTATTATCTTCTCTATGTGACCAAACTATCTCACTTGTACTCCCTTTCATTCTTTTGTAATGGCAGTGAACATAGATTACAGGTTGTAAAGCTGAGAAACCAGTGCTTATCAAAGCCAGAAGAGATTCACCAAATCTACATGAAGCAATGTCCACAAAAGCCATTGCACTCTTTTTTTTGGGTACCTATCCAATGCTACTCTCTACTGCTAAAGTTCCCTTCTTCGGGGTTCTGATATCTCAAAGGAATGGCACAGTTGCCAAATCCTTTTTACTTCAGGCCTTTGGCTGCAATAATAAGCAGGTGCTGAGTGTTTTGCTGACAGTTACTGCCTATTTCTTTAGGCAAGAAGGACTCCAAAGAAAGAGTTATTTATTTAGAGATAAATGTTTTCATGGCTATGTGAAATGTTCAAAGAGAGCCAACCACAATCCCCCTCAAAACCGAGACTTCGTTACAGATCAGCTATGACTGTGTCATCTCTAAAGATAAGGGGCTTGAGGAGAGAACTCAAAGCTGTTTCTTTGCTGCCCAGATGAAAATAGCAGAGTTGAATGGGGTCTTTTAAACCGCTGCTCCTGCAGACTTGGCACAGGTTCCACGTGGGGAATTACCAGCAGTGGCTCGGCTTGTTTAGCCCTCGGGTTGTGTGTGAGAATGTGTCTCTCTCTCTCTTTTGTAAACACAAATACCTGTTGTGCTAATTTTTCTCCTTGTAATGTGTGCTGCCTTTCTCCTTCCTGGAAATGCTCTGAAAGCATCCTCAGCATCTAATTTCTTCCTTTAAATGTTTTATTTTTGATCATCACAGTCTCCCCAATAGGTCTACCAGCTTCACATTAACATGTGAACATGAATAAGTTCTGCTCATCCTTACATGTGCCAGGCAAAATGATTTGGACAAAGCCCTGATTTAGGCTCTCCAGACATCCTGAATTGCATATTCACAGGTTCATAGCAGGTTACCCACAGCGCAGCTTTGCGTGCTGCCAGTATGGCTGGCCAGAGTGAGGAATATGTTTTGGCTGGTGTAGATGTTTGCAGGATTTTCCTATAACAGATGGAAAATCAGACCTTCTCATGAGTGCGATCATGTCTCCGTTTGGTGGCTGCACTTCACTGAGGACTCAAAGCTTCTACTCCAGGGCTGAGGCCTTCTGCTTTGCCAACCCAGAAAGATGAGTTCCCACCTCATGCATGGCCATATGGTCTTTGAGGTCCTCAAGTACTGCGCCCTGGCCCTTCTATGGAGGTGCTGAGACATTCCCAGTGCTGCTGCTCTCACCCTGCTGGTGTGACTGCCCACCGACAAGGACCAGTTTCAGCTGTGGGCTTCCAGCCTGGCTCGAGGCAAGAAGCCAAACCACAGCTCTGCAGCTCAAGGCTGTCACAGGATCTGAAAACAGCTGACCCTGCTTTACCATGTCTTAGTAGCAGCACTGCCCCCATGCACAGGCATAATCAGCTCATGCACCAGGCCCCAGGGTTGGAAAACATGTGATGTGGTCCAAGTAATACATGGCTCTTTAAAATTTAAAGGAATTTTCTAGCTGCCTGATCAGGAAGGAAAAAGAGTGCCTGAACATAAATGCTGGGGAGATGTCTGCTTGTGTCTGAAAGCAAGCTCCAAGCAGTGAGAGTTGGGAAGTAGCTCTGCCTTGCTGGAGGCTGGGGAAGGGGAAATTGAGGGCAGTGCCTAGCTCCTGCCTAAGCAAGCCCTACCATCACACCGTGCACGTCCCTGACTCCATGGTGGGATAAAAGGGCAAATCACACATTGCCCACTGGATGCTGAGGGTGAAAAAGAAAAAACAGCCCCAGTGCAATTTTACTTAACAGCCCGGGATGTCTACTGAGAAATAACGCTCGTTCCTGGGAGTGCTGCCCTCTTGTGCAAGGTCCCTGCCATCTGCAGCTCTCCTTCCCTTATGGCTGGGCATGGTGATACACAGATGAGTTATATGCTGTCACTGCGTTCATGTCCCTAAAATTTCCTCAATCACAAGACACTGTGAGGGCTCTTTTGAAGTCTTTTTCCTGGTGAATTGTAGCTTGGGCAGCAAGAACCATGATGAAGGTTGTGCAGCATCCACCTTTCCTGTCAGCTGCTGTCTTTAAGGATTTGAAATCTTAGTATGTGTCTTGGGTGGGTATTTTAGCCAGAGTAGCATGGCCTCTGGTGCAAGCCAGCAAACCATGTATTTGCCCATCTTTTCTGGTATGATCTGTCGCTTGCTTGTTGAGAGCACTCCAGCTATCTAGTGTGAAGCTGGCTTGTTAATACTGATATAAAACAGTCACTGCACTGCCTACGCTGTCTATGCAGAGAGGTCTTGGCTGAGATACTGGCAATATCTGATAAAGAGGATTAGTCTGGCTCAGAAATGGTGGGATGCTCTAGCTCCTGCACTGCATGTTTTGGAAGAACCCCAGAGTTTTTAATTAAAAGCTGAAGGGGTCAGCAAGAATCTACCTGCAGTTATACCTGAGTGAATGCACTCATCTGCGCTTTAGGGGGATTTCAGAAGCTGTGGGTCCAGGCGTGGCATTTTTTGGCATTCAGGACTGAAGGAATTCACATTGCAACTAGGTAAAAGGGGCTGTTAGTCATGAAAAGGGGGATACAATTCATACAAATCCTCACTTCTCATCTTTTTTCTTACTGAAGAACAAGTTTCCTCTGGAAGAGTTGGGAGATGCTTTAAGACAAGTATGTACCTGTGCACTGTTTGGGAACCTCAGGCCACATTCCCAGATCATTGTCCATCTCCCATGTTTTTCCAGCCTGGGGCTGCATCCTGTCCCTGTGCCATAATCCCACAAGTCAGGAGCCACCAGAGAACCTGTGCAGTGTAGGATTAAGCAGCTGAGGATGTGCAAGTGGCAGTGCCATGCACCCTGGCAAAATATACACTGTTCTGAGAAGCTTTCTAAGGTGGACTTGGAGTCACGTTATTATTCACCAACTAGCTATTTGTAAGCAAGATGAAAAAGAGATTGTGTGATCCCCTGTATCATCTACAAAGGCAGCTGGTCTTTGCATCCATCCAAAGCCTGAAACTTGGTGTGCACTTTAGTGTCAGAGCTTCTTCCAGGCACATGGTGCTGCATACTGTGCAGACATGGCTGTTGCATGACCTTACGCATCGGGGAAGAAGGGAGTTTAAAGACTGTGCTCAGACTTGAAACTTTTTGAGACTGAAATCTGATTCCTCAGTGGCAACTAGAACAGAAGGAATTTATTCAGTTAGCCTTAACAGAAGGCTATTTATTCAAACATTTTCAAATAGTACTTTAAAATGGAAAATATTCTGGCATTTTCCAAGTAATTTAGTCACTGTGTAAACGTAAATGTCACAGAATTTTTCATTATTTCATTTTTTCATTGTCATGTACATTCTTCCTGCAGTTTATTCTCATTTCCAGCAGATGTCTTAAGTACCCTAGGAATGATTAGGAGAGCTCTGATTTTATGTTGCTTATCCATCAAAGTAAAAGAGAAAAAAACAAGCTCTCGTCTGTGCACCTAACACTCAGGGTAAATTGCTTCTGTCGTATGGCCTTACCCAGTGCTTCCCAGTAGAGGGTCAGGCTGGCTGTTTATGCAGTTTCTGCCTCTACTGTCGGAAGAGCAGTTGCAGCCAGCCAGCCATCAGGTCAAACATGTTTGTACAGTTGGGGTTTTGGAAGGAATGGGAAATCGGTTGTACTGGTTTTGTCAATATTCTTTCCTAAAGTTATGCCATGGTTTCTGCCCAGGTAAAATCACTTCAATACGAAACGGGGACGTGATTTCACAAGTGGCATGGACATCTGACTGATCAAATTAGCTGATAGATCTAAAGATCTCTGAATCTAGGTTCATGCGTGTTTGACGCTGCTTCTTTGCAGCAAGAGAAAGAGCAGGTTGGGTCTGCCTGGATTTGACACTGGTTGCCCATGTTCAATCTCGATGCCTCTCCAGCCACAGGACAAATATTTACAGTTCTCAGCCTGCTCCCAGCAGGGCCAGGTTCCTTGTGGACACAGAGGCCTGCAGCTGACACGGACCTGTCTGCTTTACTTTGCCCCTTGCCTGTGTCTCTCCTTGCAGTGCTGGCAGCTGCACACAGCTGCAATGTTGGCAAGCGCAGGCTCAGGTTGCAGCCGCATACCATGGCTCTTCCCCTCTCTCAGCAGTCGAGTAGTGGAGAGAGCTGCTGTTTCATGGCTTTATCAATCCCTGTGCTCTCCCTTGCTCAAGAGAATTGCACGTTGCTGGAAGTCTCTCAGCCCACGGAAATGGGGAAGGGGAAGTTCCTGTGAGTTAAATAGTCACTAAAGGCAACAGAGTTTTGCCTGCGTAAGGCCAACGGCCTTCGTTCCTGCTCTGATAACTAATGGCAAAACAGTCAGGAGCCATCTCCCCATGCAGGGGAAAAGTGGTGGCAGGACACCAGAGCTGGACATGTGCAAGCAAGCCAGCAATATCTGTGCAGTACTAGATCTGAACTGGTTCAGCCTGCTGAGATGGCAGAACTGCTTCTGGATGTGTGCTGGCAGGTTTGCACACAGCTACATACTGCTATGGTGACTTGCATCTTACACAACCTAGCACTTAATACAGGACCTTAGGTGCCAGCCTTTGCATGCTGCATCTGGAAGAGGGCACAGGGTGTCCTGGAGTGTCAGAAGCAGCCCAGCTGCAAATGCATGGGAGCAACTGTATTCTCTCTGCAAGGATTTTCCATTTTGTGCTTCACTTGCTTGCTCCAGTGACTTGATAAAACCCGTATAAACCAATACCACATCCTCAAGAAAGAGAACTAGGTTTGGCAATGTCTTTAGTATATTTTAATATGGAGAATTGAGTAAGAATTTTTAAAAAATCAAAACAAACCCTGTTTGCTTTTTCCCCCCTCACCAGAAAAGTTATGACATTGAAATAAATATTTCTCCCTGAATTTTTGATACTGCAGCTAAGACTAAGTTCATTTAGAGGACCAATCAGCTCATTGCTGTCCCTGTCAAAGCCAGTGGTAAAACTCCTGTGAGATTCCAGGTTGAGTTGAATTTACCATCTTAATGGGAATAAGGAAGGAAGCTTGCAACAATTATCCTTTTATTATCCTGTTTTGCTTGATGATTACCAAACAGAACACTGTGTAATAACTTTATACATCACTGACATGTTGAACAAAACACAGATGAAAAATCTCATATGAATGATATTATTTATACTTTATTAAATTAACCTACAATGTCAGGGAACGTGCTGTAAGAATTGCAATGTTGAAATGAGACTAATGTTTGATACATGAACTGTGAGAATTGCTTAGAGAAAGCGTCATGCAGCACAGCCAATGGCATCTAATATGTTCAGGTGACAGGTTGCAGATTGATCATACAGGTGAGACCTTGAGGACAATTCAGTCTGTCTGTCTGCTGTTGTGCCTGCGCAGAGCCTCTGAGCACAGCATCTCTCTAGTGACACAGCATGTAAACACATCGCCGATGCTCGGGTCCAGCATCACTTGGCAGTCAGACTTCATTACAGCACTCATTTTTACAGCCCAGTATGCAACACCATTTCCTATCTGATGCTCAGGTGGAGCCAGCCAGTTCCATGCTTGAGGTGAGGATGAGCCAGAATGACAGGACCTGCAGTCTTGTCTGAATGCAGGCACTGCCTGTGGGAAAAAGGCTGCGTTTCAGGGGTCTGGGCTGCTCCCTTCCCTGTGATGCCCTACCAGACGCAATTACTCAGAGGTACGTGAAGAGGATGATGAAGAAAATAGTAGAAAATGCTTTTAATGGCCACATTCGGTGTTGGATCAGGTTCTGAGCTATTGTATTTGATGAGAAAGCAAGGAAGATTTAGACTTTGCTCTTGTCTGTGTATATTTCTATGGGGCTTTGCTAACAGGGTCTCAGCTGAGGTCAGCTCAAAGGTCTATGTATCTCCTTCGCTTTGGAGTGGGTATGATTTGAGACACAGCTTTCAGCTGTGGAGGCAAATCTTCCAGCTCAGCTGCTAAGTTTAATCAGGATTCCTTCAGTAAGTGGAGAATTAAATGCCAGGGAACCATAAGTCCTTAAACCAACTGGCAATGATACGGCGTTGGACAAATCAATTTCATTTTCCTGTCTACAACAGAAACGGTCCAGGAACTCAAAGGGATGCTCTTATAGGAACAATGAGATCCTTGCCAAGTTACGGGAGGCTTGGTTAGATTTTTATTGGGGTTTTTTTGCAGTGGGAAAATATTCCTAATGTATAATGCAGACACTAGGAGGAAAAAACCAGCAGCAGAGAAACAGAAAAATAATCTGCTGAAACAACTGATTTAGAAAAACAAAACACTTCATTCTTCATCATCTCTCTTCTGTGTTAGCAACAAAAGAAATGTTTTCTCCTAGAAGCCTCTGGAACACGCCACTGATCCGACACTTCCTCCAGGCCACACAGTGCCTGTATTGCCAGAAGACACCCCAGTTCAGCTAACTTCACCCACTGGCTGTTACCAATACTGCTTGGTTATTCACTTATCACCTGGCCAGCCCAAGGGCAAGCCATTTTAGGGAAAGCACAGAAATCCTTATCCTAAATAATGCATTTGGTGTTATCAGCTGTCTTGCTCTGTTGTTCTAGGGCAGCTGAGATGCTGCATCATTTACTGCTGCACTATACAGTGAAACACATCTCTCCATGCGGGAAATGTATTTACCAAGATTACCCAGCAGAAGAGCACAAAATGATTTGTACTGGAACCTGCAGCTTATCAGGAAAATAATGTTTGGCAGGGACACAGCTAATGTCTGGCAGAAGGTAGCACACTCCCAGAGCTGGCAGTTGCAGAGGCAGAGCTGCTTCCAGCAGGGCTGCAGGTAGCGGGAGGCGGATTGATGGCAGCCAGGCCTGGGACGGGCAGAGAGCCCCTGTGCCTCTGGACTAGATCATCTTTTAGGGGTTGGACTAGATGATCTTTCGAGGTCCCTTCCAACTCCTAATGTTTTGTGATTCTGTGATAGATAAAGCTACATTTCAATTTATACTCAAACTTCTCTCAAGGGAGAGCATTAGGACGTTTGCTAGAAGTTACAATTTCTTTACAACAGGTGCCTTGACACAGACGGGAGTTACAGTGTGTTGATTGTTTTGGCTCTTTCCGCAGTGAAACAGACCAGCTCACACTGAGGGACTTGGGTGCTGCCCAGGTGAGAAATGCCTGCATAGGTCTCTAAGAGCTGGAGGTTTTAGCTGTGTTATGTGCTGGCAGTCATGGTGACACTAGAAGAATCTTTTCTGGCAAAACCCAACCAGAACTAAGCTCACAGAAAGGGAGAGGGAAAGCACAAGATAGAGGGTGAGGTGAGACCCAGAGATACTCTGTATACTGGGATGAATTTTGCATTTGATCAGGTCAGATGCCACACACAGGCAGCAGGCTGCATCCCAGCTTGCCTGGCAACAGCCTCTGCGTGCTAGCTTGTGTGACGGTCAAATACAGATGGGTCAGTGGCATAGCTGGTAAAGGTAGCGCTTTATGAGTAATCATGGGAAGTTTGCAGAAAGCAACGGCTGTTGGCTTTCGGGAGATGAGGAGATGCTGAAACTACTGAAGTGGGATTTTCCAGGGACATTATAGGCTTTAGAACACATCTGGAATGAACCACATTTCCTCTTTGTTTCAATATTGGACTGAATTTCTTTGAACCATTTCTTCCTTTCATGCAGGGAGACCTCTAAAGCCATATACTCGAGTACAGGCTTGGAATGACCTGTAAGGTTTGGTTCTTTGAAAGACAAGGTGTAAACCTCTTTGCAGCCCTGAGTTAAGACTAAGGAGAGTGGGATTTTAGATGCAATCATATCCTCCTGCTTTCTACTAGCTAATTTTGTGGTGCCGTTTTGGGTCCTATTTTAAGATTATTCCCTTATAGTATCTTCATTTCTGAAAGGAACTAACTGTCTCTCTGAGGACAACTTTGTCACTCACTCTCCCAATGCAACCTGAGTGCTAAAATTCTGGAAACTAGTTTCTGTCTGTATCAAAACGTACTTCCCTGAACGCTTCATGAATGATGCTTATATAATGCTTTGAATTTCTTAGACTGCAACATTCAACATTTTATATCTACACTGTTAATGTTCTGTAAAGTAGCCCACTCAGCCATTTTAATAACCTCCATGTACTCTGTAATAATAAAAAATAAATCTTTGTATATCCCTCAGCGACTGAAATAGAAAAAAAGACCTCAAATTTTCCTCTTAGCCAATTCCATGTCAGTTCCCCAATGTGACCATAATATCAGAATAAAACATGTAAGCCAAGGATAATGCTATGCTCAATATTTTATTTATATTTTTATGTAAACATAATTTGCTTTGTAGGCACAATATAACAAAAGCTCTAAAGCAACAAATACAATTAAACAGTGTTTCAGTTTACTTCAATCAATCAGGCTTAAGTTAAAGAGAAGCTTTCACAGTTCCTTTAAGGCAAATTGAGAAATAATTTGTTTCACTTGAAGAAACTATCCAATTGTCTTAGAGTTGTTTAAACAACACTGTCAGTAGTAAGCACCTTCATTTCTACTACAGTAAGACTTGGTCACTAACAAGTCTCATCATTGTCATTTTGTATAACATGCCCTCTACCACTTCAGACATGATACTACTGTTTGTGGTATTCTAAAAGGTACTTGGGGCTTGTGGGCCAAATTCTGCTAGCACAAATCCCGCTGCCAGGACTGATGCCTGAAAATTTTCCCTTCATTTCAGTAGTAACCTTCACCCACATCAATACCAGTAAAACAGAGTAGAGTTCAGCTAGCTGACAGTAGCACTCATCCATGTTGCACTTCGGTAGATCCAGAAGTATTCCTTTGTACTCACTGCAATTACCTGATATTCTGCTGATCAGAAAATGGCCCTAAAATTCGTTATGAATTAGCATGAAGAGTATCTTTGCCTTGCTAACCAAACCAGAAAGAACTAGCCAAAATTATTTCATTTGATTGTTGTCCCTGTGGTGTCTGTGGCCATAACCAAGATCACCCATCTCTGTCTTGAAGGGCAATTTAACTGTAGAGCCAACCATACTGCGGGTTGTAACAGAAGAACTGATTTGCTATTCTGCTTGCCCTACTAATTTAAGGCCTTGAGAATGCCACTTTACTGCCAGCTCGAAGGTCACCAGCAATATTGCTCACTTTGGCGTCAAATCAAAATTCCTAGTTATGTTAAGGTTTGTTGTAGGACAACATCGTTACACTAACTGCAAAACAAAATCAGGCATGTTTCCTACCATTGTCAGCTTATGAGTTGTGAAAACTTAATGGCCTTTCTTAAAAGCCCAACTGGCAAGCTCAACACATGGAAAACTCACTGAATATGTATTTTTTTCTGTGGATGAAGTCCCTGTTTGGGCCTGATATGGCACTGGGAGCGTAGGCGAGTCCAGCTTGAAAAGAAAATCAACTATAGTGAAGTTCTGCATCAACATCTAGAGAAAACTAAAGTTCTGGTTCAATTAATGTTTCAAACCCATTTTTGGCATTTTTCTCCACAGTTATTTCTTCTCATTATTTTTGGATTTGTTTACCCGAGGGAAATTCTATCAGAATGAACATTCTGCACAATTATCTGGTATTAGAACAGCAACTTCCATGAGTACAGTGTAAAGAGATGGACATTAATACTCAGGCAGCAAGATGAAACAAACAGAAAAAACAAGAGAGAATCTTCTAAAACCACACATAAAAGTCACCCAAGGCCCATGAGTCCTCCCCCACTAAAAAAAGCCTAAGGAGCCCTCCCTCCCTCTCCATTTTTCTATATTAGTTTTTAACTTCTATCACTACAGGACACTTGTAGATTTAGGTGAACAACTAGCCATGCCTGGGGAAATAATTTCTTTGGAAAAAAATATATTAATTCAAAGCTATACGTTGTTATACAAGGTCTCTGACATTCCTTTAGCATTTCTACTGTAGGTGATTGCAGTCATTTGAAAATAATTGTGTTAACAAGACAATTGAGACCTGAGTGGCTGCTGCTTGGATAGGTGAAAGACATAGAAAAAATACTGACTTTCATCATGCTTTGATATAGTTTCCACTAGTGGGAGGTAGATAAGACTAGCTGGTCTCTGAATACTTCATCTGGCAAATAATTACAAAGGTAACTGTACATATGGAGCAGAGCTAGATAAAACGTGGATCCCAGAGTGTAATTTCAACTGGGACTGAGACTCAAAACTCCTTTTTAGCAGGGTTAACTTCTGTGGGAGCTCAGCTCCAGCCTGACGGTTGATCAACACATTAGGGATTTCAGAGCAGCAAGCTCCATCAATGAATTTCTTTCCACATACTGATGAGTGATCCTTAACAGTACAATTTTAAAATGAAATTTACAATTGGTTTGGATTTTGGACACAGATAAGTCAACATGTCCTTAGCAAAAGATGTTGATCTGTCAGTAACAATGCTAATTGCTACAGGCAATTAAAGTTCTGGGTCTAAAAAGTGTGGCTCATGGACCTTTTTCTTTGCCTGTAACATGTGGGGTGATAGCTCAGATCAACAGGAAAGCATGGTAGTTGGCACTCTGAAGTATTTAATTACCGGTGCTGATGACTAACGTCATTATACAATACTAATCAAACTCTCTCAATTAATGATTTCTTGCAGAATTTCAGATTCCACAATTCTAAATGAGGTATTTTTGAAAATAGGATTGTTTATAAAATGATAATGCATGACAGGAAAAGGAAAACTTATCTGTTTTGCAACTTTTATCTGTGGTTTATAAAAGGAATTTTAACACTGACAATCCACAAACTGAAAATCCTCCCTCCAGTTACTAGAATTTTCCAGATAGCAAGTGGGGAAATTTTTTTGTTACTGTTTCCAACTTGCAAAGAAAGCCCAAACCCCAGTAATAACTTTATGCAAAGTGTTGGAATTTGCATGAGAAGGATGCCCATCTAAAATTACACAGTAAGTTAATAAGGCTTTTAAACTCGAACAGAAAAATCCATGGGAGTCCTACAGGGAAATTGGGTATTACACAGGAATGTCATAATACTGCACTGGATGAGAATGGCACTTGAGTTCAAAACAACAATGATCAACAGCTCATAGCTCAGCTGACTGCAGACAAATACAACACACACTGTACTACAGCATTTGTTCACTGATGCACAGAATAGGTTTCCCAGTCTTGTTCCCTTCTCCTTCATCAACCTTTCTGCTTCCACCACCTCTGGCTGTTACTGGATGAATGGCATGCGCTCTTTATTCTCATTGTCCCCTTCGTGGTCTTCTTCCTCTTCTCCAGCCTCGCTTGTCTCTGTGCTGTCGTTGGCCATCTGCAGGATGGAAGAGGAAGGCCATCAGAGTACTTCTAACCTTGTTTTATTCATTATGATCTCAGTTTCATTCATTTGATAAAGTGATTTAAAAAATGAAAGAAGACACGGTTACAACATGAAAATAAGCACCCTGTCTGTGCAAAGCTTGTTGGCACGATGCCAATTCCAGATGAAATTGTAAGCTGTTCCCCCATGGCTCACAGCTGAGTTACATACTGAAAGCTGTGCTATAGGACAGCTGCACAAGCAGACTGATCTGTGCACTTGTAGCAAACTGATATTAAGTCTTTCAGGAAATACAACTGAGCAAGAAATTTGCAGTAGGTGAGAGACCTCTGGTTTACAACAACTTCTGTATCTGCTCTTCCAGAAACAGGCAATGCTGTTCTTTAATGCCAGCTAATGGACGTGATCTGGTCCCACATGAGGAGTGGTGTCATTAAAGCTTCAGACAGCAACTGTTTTTGTATAAATGCAATGAAACTTTATAGAGCAGTAGGGATGTAGATGTTGGGAGAATATTCCCATGACAAAAGTGCAAATCTCGGATCACACAGCGGGGAGAAACTCTACCTCCATATTTTAGTGAAGGTGTCTGTACAGGTAGTACCCAACTGCTGAAATCTGTAGATCAGGACAGCATTTAAGGAGCACACTGGGGTTTTGTTCCCATGGGAGTATTTATTACAAATTGTGTCAAGGTGCAAGATTCCCAGGTACTTCACCTTGTCAGCTTGATCTGTCTCTGGGGGCACAGGAAGAGTCTGTTTAACTGGACAAGTGTTTAACAGCCTAGATTGGTATGACTGAATTCTCTTACACACCAACATAACCTCTCTCCCAACACAGGAAGATGCTTGTATTAGCTTATTACTCTTTCAAACCAACTACCCAAGGGAACTGTTTACTCTTTAAAGAGCAATGCAGTGATGTTGTACCTTCCCTGTTGGATTACTAGCCTCTGCTGGAATTCAAAATCTCAAACAAAACCTGATTTTAATGGCGAAAAGCAGCAGTCTGACTTTACTGATTTTTGAATTAACACCCTTTGGTGGCAGCGTGTCAAACTCATTCTCACCTTTTAACAAATCACTGCTGTGAATATACAGTATCAAGAGAACAGAAGGAACAAGTGTATTAATGTTGTGTTATGTATTCCTGTTTAAAGATGTGATTCAGCTACACAATCATGCCCAGTTTCTGTAAGTGGAGTCCAAAAAGCCTTCCTTTTTCTTACAGCAATTTTGTATGAGATTTGGGGCAATTTTAAAGTAAGCGGAAGTTAGAGCTTAACTGTAATTTCAGGTTCTTTTCTGTTCTTTTGAAACAGGAGATATCTCAGGTCTGAAAGCAAACTTAGTATGTCATTACTGATTTGGAGTCCAATTTTCATTATCTTCTTTACCTTTTTCCTACATCATCAGTGAACTTTTAGGCATGAGCCTGACCGTATCATTTACTAATCTCTGACTAGAGCTCCAGAGGAAGTACTTAGAAATAAGTACTTCATCTATTACAAAACAGTAAAAGGAATTCCTACCAATGGTATACGCAAACTTTTGGATGGGGATCAGAAAGCATTTCTGCATTAACACAGTAAAGCAGTATTGACTGTGTCATTTTCTGTTCAATCCCCTTATTAATACAGAAATTTTGTATCCTGTGAAATGTCTACTTGTTTTCATCACAGGGACGGATGCGGCAGTTCCACCCTGATCTAAGCCTTGCAGACGCAATTCTGGAGAGGCAGATAGCCATTCTGCTTATAAAAGTAACTGCTGGCACTCTAGGAATTACAATTCCATTTCACTTTGGGTTAAATACATACATTATCATTATTGGCTGTATCTAAGTGTTATGGACACGGAAGAAAACAGCATCAAAAATTTGTAAGGGACACGTCTCCAGAGGTCACTGCCTTCATGTGTGCAACTGTACCCTGTGAATGTAGCACTTTGCACTCACCAGGGGAGTGGGTGCTTTCTCCACATCCAGAATTAATTTTCCTATATTTCCTCGGTCATGGATTCTCTGCATGGCCTCCTTCACCTGAAAGAAACATAATCTAGTGATAGTTTTCATGCCCACGCTAAAAGAAGCCTAAATTCCTTCCTTCCAATCCCAGCAATACATTTAAGGCAAGCTATGAGCAGGGTCATTCAAACAGCTCCTTGAAACAAAATTAAGTTATGCATTTTGTAGTGAATTTGTAAGGCCTGATTTCTGCATTGTGTTTGCCAAACGGGATGCAAGTCCCAATGACAGTTTCTGAGCAGCATAACACACACGTAACGTTAATGCAGTACAAAGTAAGGGCTAGCTGTGGTGCAGAGAACAACACAGGTCAGGGAGTTTATCCTTACAGGTTCTTCATTAGGTTTTCTCTTTGCAGAACATTTATCAGGAAACTGCTTTCACTGAGAGGATGAAATGTTCTAATATCTGATATTTTTCAGTTAATTTATTTTGCATTCCTATGGAGGGTATGCCATATCCAGGCAGTGACTGTGATTATTGCAATACTATAGGTCTCACCGCATAAGCATGCATTTCCTTTTTTAACTTTAAATAAGTAGTGCGCTAGAGATACCACTAAGACCAGACATTAACAGCTGGCTGCAATGAACACAGGTGAGAAAGGAACAAAAAACTCTTCATACTTTATTCTGATGTCTGAAGTTTCAGAACTCACACGAGTTCAGTGTTGATGAGCTGAAATTGTGTGTGTGTTCACTGTGCAGCATAAAGACCACTATTAAAGCACTGAAAATAAGATGACAAGAGTTTCCTCACTTTCATGGTGGGAAACTTCAGGAACTTGAAATGTACACATAAAGGCTGTTTCATATCCTCATCACACTACTTTTTGTCAGCATAACAGGGCATGTTGAGACAAGAAAGAGTTTTATGCTAATAGGATCTACCATCTGTGACATAGCTTTATTGAATATTTTAAGAATAATGGCATAGAAGCTTGAAACAATATGCTGCTGACTTGGGAACAGGTGGGTCCCACAATACGTTTAAAAGCCTGAATTGGGGTCCAGGCACCTAAGATAATTACTGAATGTCTAATAGAGAAAGCGATATGAGATTTTTAAAGATACAAAGTGAATACAGCTTTCAACTTCCAATTAAATTTAATGGATGCTGGGCACAAAATGTCTTTACCATCTGTCAGCCCTATTTTGAAAACTGACTGCAGTGAACTCAATATTACAACCTTAATTTTGCCAAGTGGTTCCCTCAATTAGTAAATACCAGACTTAAAAAACCAATCTGTTAGAACAAAAGAAAAACTGCACTGCAAAACACAGTGACTTTCTAACTTAGGGCATAATTGTAAATTAACCTTGGAAAACACAGTCTTATGAATCCCACTGGAGAGAAGGTTGACCTCTAAATGTAGTCCACAAAGTCACAGGAACTTTTAGGATGTTACCTTACAGCATAAACAATACCTAACTGTGCTGGAAGACTTGTTCTGCACTATGGACAATATCCCTTTAATATCCAACAAAGACCCTGAAGAAGCAGCAGCTGTGTAATTTTTTTATGACCCTTGTTAGCCAAATCAAGCTTTTAGGAGTCTACAGCACAGCATAAATAACTAACATAGATGTGTCACAATTGGATAAATCAGCAAACACACTTGCCCATCCACTGAAATTTATTACCAGGACATCATGTGGAAAGCTGGGTATGCAACATTTATTTTAATTTGTACCATATCATATTTAGCAAGGCAAATTGGAGAAAATCTGCTTTCCCTGCATTTTTCACATGCACAATATCAAATTTAAGACTCTGGAGAAAGGTTTGGGAGTTGTTTCCAGGACACTTGTAAGTAGCTTGCAAATGCAAACAGCAGGCAGAGGCAAAGGGAACAATAAAACTTACAACAATAATAGTGGCTATGGAATCCAGATGGAGCTATTAAAATACAAAAAAATTTTGAAAAGAAGTTTGAAGGGCTGATACGACGTCTGTATATTTTAGTGTTATTTGCAACTTACCTACCCAGTTAGTCCAATTCCGTTCTAGTGCAATGCCAGTCAGTACTCTATGTCTGAGTTAGGAGACCATGAGCTATTTTATAAACCAGTAATTTTTATGTTTATGGCTGCTAACAGTCCATTTATTCAACCAAGACTGCAACTACTTGCTTCCCAAGGTGCCTGAATATTAAAACCATTCCCTCTTACACTAGAGAGTGGAGAGAGCATTAAAAACCTTCTCTGTTATGCAGCTATGGCAAAGGCTTAGGTTGTTCTATGCAGACTCCAGAAAAGCATTAACTCCCTCGCTTGAACACGGAGGTGCTGCACACAGCCTGCCTTTTGCAGAGCATGGTACGGAGCTTCTGCTAAGTCTGTGCCTCCGTGAATCACTCTGCATCTGGTTAAAACCAGCCCCAGGCTTAACTGGTAGTACAGTGAGGCCTATGGAAATCCTGGAATTTAGTGGAGGTTCTCTGAAGAGGTTGACGTTTGATTCAAAGTAAATCTCCGTTCTGGCAGCAAGGATCAGAAGGGTTTCCCTCTGCTCACAGAACCGGGTCCCAAACTCACTTTTCACCAGTTAATCCATACTGCTGTTTGCATCTGTCAGCTCGAATCCAAGTACACGGATCCCACACACTTCTGCTTATATGGACAAGTTAATAGAATCTCTTCTGTGCAGCATCGTCAGCAGAGGGCTTTTGGATTGGAAATGCTGCAAAGCAATGTTTACTAATATAAAGAGTTTCCATTGGAATAAAAGGCAAAAACCCTGTTGGCCTCTTTGCTTTCAGCATATATAGCTCAGCCCTTGGAGGGTTTGTATTTAAACTAATGCTTGACTACAGATTCTAGCCCCAAGAGCCCCCAGATTGATGCAATATGTACCACAGGGCTCTGCACTGGGATCAGAATGACTTTTTACACATTAGCAGACAACTGGAAAAGGCTTCCACTTTCCATGCTATATGTAAGGAAAGTTGGCAACCAGTTACTGGAGAACAAGAGCGAGCCAGACTGCTGCACAGCTATGGGCTGCCTGATGAATCCAATGCAGGCGCTCCCAGGCAGCAGTGGAGGAAAATGATTAATAGCAGAGGAGAAACAAAAGGAATTGCAAGTTTGCCTTTTCCCTCAGCACAGCTGCCTTAATTCATATTTTAGTGAGACATACTGCTTTTACTTAGACATGCTCTAGAGCAAGAGAGAACACTATCGCAGCTAGAAATGATTTTCCTCTACAACCCGACACCAGTGTATGCAGTGGACACATGGTACTATTTTATTGTAGTCATTTTGTCATTAGTGAGCTGATAACAATTCAAATTTAAGTACTAGCTTGCATAAAAGGAAAAAAAAATATTTTGTTTTCTTACTAGCATTTCTAAACCAGTAAAGTACTAATAACAGCAGAGTTCTAAG
Source organism: Zapornia atra (assembly GCA_013400835.1). Taxonomy (NCBI): domain Eukaryota; kingdom Metazoa; phylum Chordata; class Aves; order Gruiformes; family Rallidae; genus Zapornia; species Zapornia atra. Next base: position 87,408 of record VZTU01021778.1, on the reverse strand, counting down.
AGTAAAGTGCTAATACCACAACTAAGAAACAGGCTTTTAGGAATCATAGCTACAAATGACATATAAATATATTCATAAGTTTAATGAAGTGCTCTGTCAGCACTACTGACTAATTTACAAAACATTTCTTTATGAGAAATAGATGTAAAGGAAAAGCACAAAATTAAGACTGGTATTACCTGCACTCACTCAGACTGGAAAAAAAGCTCCTCATAGTGGAAGTAAAAATAGCAGCCAGAACATGTATTTTTTTAAAAACTCAAACAGTTTCTGCAAATCTAAAATAATGAAAAACAAGGTGCATTCCAAACAGCGTCAGTAACTTAATACACTAGCTATGACATTACACTTGGATATTTGCAGCTAGCTTCTGGTTATGTTGGTTTTCCATTGCTTTTTATGGCACTGTGTAAAAACAGGCTGGTTTAAATTCACTGTCAGACCTTCTGCAAGGAGTTTTTCCAGTGTTCTCCTTGGATTTTTCATATTTGTTATTAGCACTATGTTTTTTCCCCAGGTGAAATTAGTAACTGGGACAGATTTCTTGTCTGGCTTTTCATCTTAAAGTCATTCATTTCAGGACTCTGCCTCTATGTCATGGTAGCCAAGGCACTGATCCTTCAACTTGCTGAAGCCTGCAAGTGAAGTGAGATGAAGAAAGGAGTGCAGCACCTTCCAGAAGATACCTTATGATTTTTAACTTGGGATCCCCATTACAGCACAAGCATGAGAATTGTACTGAGACCATGATTACTGTGGTGAGTTCCTCAATAGAGATGTTATTCTGGATGTAAGTTTGACATTTGTAAATAATATGTGCCTGAAAAACAACTGTGCTCCTAATCTGTACTGCTACAGTTAAGCCTCCACTTATTTACCCATCTTACTTCAAACTAATTTGTTGGTTGTTCTGCATAGGAAATCCAGAGCCAACTGTAATCTCTCTGAGGTATTCAGAAACACTTGCTGACAGTCAGTTGTCTCTGGAACTTCATTTTGTTGTTAGAATACAGCAAAAGCAGTCTGCTGCTTTATAAATATAGGAGAAGTTACATGGAAAATATATTACTAATTATCTGTTGTACCATTTCAGTGTGAAAAAGAAATGCAGCCTGCCTAAGAAATGGATGCTATTTTCAAGCCTTTGGATATTATTTTAAACATAATGATCCATTTCTGTATTTGGCTCTTATAAGGAACCAATCTCAGGAGTAAAATAAGGGAGACTGGGAAGCTGGAACACTAAACCGCTCGCTACGCCAATATAACACATTGGGGCTTCAGGCCCATGGTAGTAATACAGTGTTTAGTAGAGAGGAACAATGCAGGCAACATGCCATGGAAAAGCTTCCTGGTGGAAACGTCAGAACATAACACTGTCATCATCCTACATGGAACTGTTCAGCTCAGTAATATCATGAATTTTATAAATTTTTTTCTTAGTAAAGTTATACATTTACTTTGGGGAAAAAGAAGGAGGTGAAAGATGCTGGTGTGGTGGAATTTTTAACTCCACAAGGTTGAATGCACTTTGTTACATAGATTAATTTCATTTTTGCAGATGAGGACTTTACCCCCTCACTCTGAGCTAAGGCAGGTTTACTGGATGGCTGCAGAGGACTGTCTACTTCCTCTGATGATCGTGGGTTTCCCTAAGGTATGTGAAAGGGCATACAATAATGGTTACAAATTTAATCCAATCTAGAATAACCTGTCAAACTCACCAATTCCTCTACAGCTGTATCATCACATGTTTGTCAAAAAGGTGATCGGCACCCAAACAAAGGGAATGTCCCTCACCTCCAGACAGGCACAGCTGAACACAGCATAAATTTAGTTTATGATCTACAAGTGGAATTTTCCCCTCTCATTAGTTCCACACCTTTAGGTTCAATATTGCTGTTTATTTTCACACATCATCTCAAAGAACCACCTTTTGTCCTCTTTACACATTGAAAACATCCAAGCCTTCCAGCATGTCAAGACTGTTCCTCGCTAGCCATGAAATAATACCCTCATCCACTGTAACCTGCACTGCAATGACCACCCAAAGTCTTACCTTTCCAGCTGTGTCCCTTCCTTCTTTGATCATTCAGCTGATTAATCAGACTAGGAGTGAAGTTATATATGTATATATGAATATATATAAAGCGCCTATCACCGTATTGATAAACATTCTTTGGAGCCACTGTGACTGCAGAGGGAAGGACAGGAGTCAGCCTATCGGTACCTCAGCGCTGCTGCTTCCAACCAATTTAAAACAAAAGAAATAATAAAAAAAAAGTAGTAATGTTAACTCTCTGCATCTGGCCATCAACCCAAGTCTCTTCTGCCCACATCACCTCCTGTGAGCATTTTTACCCAGTACTATTTTAAGCACCCACACAATTTTTCCTGTGCTACCTTTTCACCCGAGAGTCTAACAAAGACATCTCTGAAACCAGTGCTTCAGTCACTTTTTGCAGTAATCCCTAAAATGGCAGTATCACTACACACCTCTGTTGTGATTTAACCCCAACCAGCAACTAAGCATGACCCAGCTGGTCACAGCTCCCCCCATGTGATTGGAGAGCGAATTGGGAAAGGGGGAAAGAGAAAAAAACAACAGTAAAATGGGACAGCAAAAGAAGAAGAAAAAAACCAACATATGAAGCAAGTGATGCAAAGTGCAATTTCTTATCACCTGATGGCTGATGGTCCAGCCCACCTCTAAGCAGTGATCACACTCTGGTCAACTCACCCCCAGCATATCCCTTGGGCCATCTGGGGTCAGCTGTTCCGGCTGTGTCCCCTCCCAGCTCCTTGGGCATTTCCTTGCCAGCAGGGCATGCGAAGCTGAGAAGTCCTGGACTCAGTATAAGCACTACTTACCAGCAGCTAAAACATCAGCGTGCTGCCACATTATTCTCACACTAAACCCAAACCACAGCACTATACCCCTTAACTAGGAAAAAAATTAATTCTATCCCAACATCCCAACAATGTGCTCACCTGGACACCAAAACCAAGACACCCTCACAGTCTCTTTTGGTGTGTACATGGGAAGGTGAAAACAGTGAATTATCTGAGCAGCAGCTGTCATAGTCACGTAGGAGTTACCCCATGCTCCCACACTTATGTGACACTATGCGTCTCATACCACATCATGCTCTTGGCCAGTTCTTCAAGCAGGGACTGCGTCTTCTTAGGGGTGAGTATATCACGTCAACAGACCCCCCCCCCACCTGGTCATAGCAGAGCCTGCTAAATTACAGCTGTGGCACACAGAAATAGTAACACCACCTTTTAGCCATCTGTCATTTTACAGCCAATTTCATATAGAAATAAAAGACATGGAACAAAACATTGTGCAATAGCAAAATACCTTTATCCAGAGGATAGCATACTTCTGGTTCTCCAAAGAATATAGGGAGAAAGAGGGAGCACCCATTTAACCTGCTTAGCTGTCAGAAACTGACTCATGTCTGTTCTCAAGTTTTGTTTGTCTGTTCTAACTATGTTGTGGGTAAAAGAACTGTGAAGTTCAGTAGAGAAAGAAACAGCAGTAAGGTAGAGGCCAAATAAAGGAAATGCAGAAACAAGGGAAGCATTTAGATAATTATCTAAACATACAGGCCTGTGCTAGAATTTGGTTCAGAAATAGATTGGAAAAGACAACAGAATGCTGGATTATTTAATGAGATCTTTATAATGCTCAGCTTGGTCTTTGGTTTGCTATTGCTGTGTAGAACAGCTCCCAAATCTACTTTGTAGTGTTATTTTGAGGTTCAGTAGATGCTGGGAAGGAAATCGCACAGCATGACAGTTACTTTTTGAGGAGATTTTGGAATATTCTGTGTACACAAAAAAATTCCTCTCCCTGTTCCATTGGTGTAACTTCCCTGACATCACTAGGTTGCACAGGAACAAGAAGTGTGGGTATGATAAAGCCTCATTTGATAAAGAAGTACTAGTAATGTTCAACAGGCTTCAATTACTTGGATGTATGTTCTGTAAATGAACATTATCCTTCAAACATGGCTTTCACACAGGTTACTCTATACACAGCTAATACACTGTTTAGCCTCGGCACTACTTCTGTGCAGGCTCTGACAGAGAGAAGACCGGTCTGCAAGAGCGTTCCTTACCAATAATTAATTCCTCTCTTGCTTACTGTCGTGTGTCTGAGAAGCCTGCAACTGCATCATGTCTGCAAAATCACATGGACAGATCTCCATGGTGATAGTGTCATGCGGTATGCAAACATCAGCTGGCTAGTCAAGGTTACTTTGGCAACCCAAGTGCCACAGGTAATGATCCAAATCTTGCTCAGAATGATGAAAGAATAATCTGAATTAAAAACTTGCCCATTTCTCATTCTAGGGCTGGTTTTGTTCTGTTGCTGTTCACAACAGACAGTATTTCAGTGAGCCCAGAGCTATCTTCATTAGAGTTACAGACACTAATATCAATAATATTTATTTAAGCATCATTTGTATGCAATAATGAAGAAAAAGATGCATATTCTAGCTGAGATACTGCATAAACAAAGCTTTAATACTCCTAGCTTTCATTAGTGCCATGAGGCAACATGATTTTTATTATCAGAATCACTGCTGTGGTCTGTTACAAAGCTATGTTCTCTTTAATATGAAGTGTGAGCTGCATTGTAATTGCAGATGCTCTTCTCAGAACAGAGGGTAGTTTTCTTTCATGCTGCTGGCATATATGGCTGCTTAAACTGAACACCACAGCACTCCATACAAAGAAAAAGTGCATAGTCTCCATCTTCTGGATTACATCTGTTTAGCTTTGGTCTGCGAAAGGGAGGAAACCCAAGGACAACAGTTTTGTAGCTTGCTGGCATCTCTGGGGGAAGGGGACTGGCATACTAAGCCAGGGAGAATTTGCCAGAATACAGGAAGTATTCTGTGTATCTCCCTTTCGTGCTCCACTTGCCACAGCCATGTTGAGGCGGCTTGGGCTAACAGAAGGGACAGGACACGGGCTTCCTGGCTACGCTGTGACACACACAGAGTGAGCAGTCACTGGGCTCCTCTGCACTAACGACAGTGTCACTTCTCCTCTCAAAAGTGACATCTCAAAATTTAGTCCTCTTGTTTTGCTGGCATGTTTCCTCCTCTTCACTGATCTCAAAATGTCTTTCCCACATTTATGCAACATGATTTAGTGGAGTAATATTTCATCAGAAATCATGCTGGCTTTTTTTAAAGCTTTTTTTTTTTTCAAATGCATACTTTTTCTTTCTTATGTTAAGTCTTCTGGGCAAGTTTTTGTAGAAAAACTGTTTGCCTGGGTGTGATTACTGACACTCACCCTACCACAGATGCAGTGATGTGGATAAAACCATCCTTTTTCTGTAAGGGATTATTTCCCTTGGGAGTGAATGGAATAACCTGTACTGACCACAACACACTTCCATTGGAATGATCTGCATTCCTGATAGGAATATTTTCCTTGCACTGTGTAGCAGAATAGCTAGCAGAAAAAATGCATCTAGGATTTGACTGACCTAACTGCTGTGACAAAATCTGCCAATTACGTGTTTGCACGGACAGTGGGTATATGGGGGGCTGGCAAACCCACATCTGCAACTCCCCTGGATTACCCTTGCTTTCCCAGGCTGATTCTCCTCTCTTACCTACTCCATTAATTTTAAGAGACCCCCTCAAACTCTCTTTGCTCTCCTGAATGCTGAGGGTATGCAGCATCTTGCAAAAGCAATGAAAAAGTGGCATAACATTTACAGGATTTTGAATAGGCTCTATTCCTGCCAGCTCCTCACATCCAGAAATCAAGCACTGAGCAAGAAAATGCATCAAACTCAGGGTATCCACTGCCCAAATTTCATAAACACCTCCTGGAAAAAGAAGTGCACAGGGAAAACATGGACACTACTGATAAAGTGTTAAAAAGTAGCCTTAGCAATGATTTTGAGCTGATTAGAGCATTTTACACACAGAAGTAGGAAAATAACTTGGGTGACGGAGTCTTAGTTCCTTGCTGTGAAGCTAAAATGTCATCCTGCTAGTATCCATCTGAAAGCAAGAATCATTTTACCCAAGTCACCAGTTTCTGTTACACTGAACTTTCGCACCCATGGTTTTGCCTGCATACATGCAAATGGAAAGTACCTTTAAAATCCCTTTCATTCCTCCATTGCTATTCAGGGCTGCACACAGCAGCTCTGGCCTCTATTCCCTTCTGTTGCCTGTCAGCGAGGAGGGACCTTTTCTCAGGAATACCTTTTAGCCTCACTGTATGTTGCCATGGCAGCAAGACTAAAACCAGACCCAAGATGAGAAAAATGTCAAAGGAATAAAAACTGACGCTACAGGCAAATTCTGACTCTGAGTCCTCCCTCGGCCACTGAAGATATCTATTAAGTTATATGTCTTTTAGATGGAGAGCCACAGCTGCAGAACAGTGCTGTTTTCACTCTCCCCTTATTCCTATAAGCTCCTGCTGACGTCAATGACTATTTGTTTGCCTCAGTAAAACTCAAAGAAAAAGATTTAAAGCCTTGCAATTACAGAGTAACAGAGCCAAACCTTGCCAGCTTTTACTTACCGAGTCAACAGGGATAAAGCAGAAAAAAGGCAGAACTAACATCAAATTAAATATTTAGAAGTACTAAACAGAAATGCCTGGTTTATCAGCTTGGTGGGAGCTTTCCTACATGGTAAGAGAGGAGAAAGGACATTGAAATTTGATCCATCAACACCGAGAATTCCAGCAAGTTAGGACAGCTCAGGGGTATTCAGCACTGACAGTTAAAGACTAGTGGTACACAAAATGCTGTAGAAAGAACTCCTCTACAAGATTATGTGTATTATCTCAGAAAAACCTGCATAGAGTGAGAAGGAAAGCTATTCTTGATTTAAACTGCCACAGCACAGCTTTTCTCATTATCACTTGTTATTAAAATAAGCTTGAAGAAAAAGGGGGGTTCTGCATTAATTATTACTTTCAAAGTCAAGGGTTGTTTCTGAAGGGTAGAGATTTAGCAAAGAAATCCCTGAACACACTCAGACAGAAAAGCCACGGTGTAAATCAGGATGAAGCTTTAAGGATCCTGTGTTGGCATTTCTTTTGGAGCAGAATAAATCCAGAACTCCTGGACCCAATCTTCTGCAGCAGTCTGTCTAATCTAATTTCTACTGAGATTAACCAGTCCTCAAGTTCCCCAAATCCACTGACCAAAGTGAGATCCCTCCTACATCACACTTCCAGCTGCCACTTGATCCCTGTGAGCCACTGACTCCGAGCTACTGTGAGACTTTGGCACTGCCAGTAGAAATGATGATAGCACGGTCCCAATTTATACTAGGAAGATGGCGTAAGCATAGCAAAGCCACAAGCAGAGGAGCTCAGAACTCATCACCTTTATGGTACCTTCCTCCATTCTGAGTGACGATACATCTTACAGGAAGTTGTGACCAACTGTGCACACGGGGATGCCCCAGACACCCCTGAACCTCAGGGTAAAATGCAGTGGTTCAGGTTCCACTCTAGTGAGTCTGGTTTGGGCCACAGCAGAGGAAAATTAGAAGCAGGACTGCAGCAGCTGCACTGGGGAAAATTCCTCTGGCTGCAGCAGAGTTTTGGCAGTTGCAGGCAAAGGCACCAGGCCCTCTGTATTTGGTTAAGATGCAGCAGTCTCCTGTCTAAATTGAATTCATATATAATGTTCAGTTTGGAGTGTTCCTGTGCTCCCATCACAATCTGTGATAACAATTTATGACAGGAAATAAAGTTTATTACATTCATCACTGTGCAATTAAAAAAAAGATATTTAATGTCATTACTATCAAGCTTCACAGCATCAGTTTTTAAAGTCTGCAATACTGCCCTGTGTTCTCTGAAAAAACATTTGGAGAGAAACCGCGCTGACCCACAAGAGTGTCTCCTTCCTTCTCTTTCACAGACCATACTCTATGCTTCTCCCTCCTCAGAACATGCAGAGTTAATTAGAAGCATACTGCTTTGCATAGTGCTGTATTGTTGTCTTTCTAATTATAGCGCCTAGACTGTAGAAGGTGAATGCTGTTGATCTCCTCTGCACAGCCCAGCAGCAGCAATCCTGTCTGGTTCCTTCTCCACGGGACTCTGGCAAACAGAGATGCCTCGTCACACCCAAGTGAAAGATCAGCCAGCCTTTCTAGAACTGCATTTTTCCCAGCCACAGAACTCCGAGTCTGAAGTACTTCCAGAACTACAGCTTCTCACACAGCTGGCTAGACACTCGCAGGACACTATTTAAAGACAGAAGAATCTTTTCTTTGACATCAGATCCTGAACTGCCTCTGAGCTAACTAGCTTCAGTGCACGTCTGCGTTCTGGCTCTGGGCAAATGGACACAAGCATTGCCACTTGGTGGGGGGTGGCCAGGAGAACCCAACAAAGTATTAGGTGGTTCCTGAACACAGCACTTATGTATCAATGCCAATTCCACCACGTTTTTGCACGTGTATGCAGTGACACTAGAACATACATGAACTACCAAAGTGTCTGTTCTTTTCTGCAGGGATTCTGTGTTGTTTGAGCAACATGTGTGACAGCCTGTGTTCCCCAGCACGGCTGCCTTTACAGCCATGGCAGTGTTAAACCTTCACAGTGACAGCACCTGTGGGTATTAGCTGATTTCCAGTGTCTGAGAAGCTTCAAACACACATCCACCTACTAGGATCAGACTACACCACCACAATAATATTGTGTCTTTAAAAAAAAAAAAACAAACCCACAAACTTGGTGTTCTTTTGTAACAGTAGATTCTCTCCAATGTAATCCATCCTGTTGGTTTACTGATTAGTAAACCAATTATGTAAATTCTTGAAACTCATCAAGGTAAACCCCAAAGGTCTCTAAAGATCCAAATGAGAAAATATTTCTCCTTTGACTTGTATAATGTTTTTTGTTTGTTTCAGGAAGCAGAACCATGAGGATTGCAAATCTAATTATTTCTAAGTCATCATCATATTTTTTGATTATTTGAAAAGCTCTGTAAGTCAGATCCCACTCTAACTTCATTAAAATAATACTCAAGGAAAACCAAAACCCACCAACATATTCAACTGTAATACATTTGTAATGTTAGAGAGAGGGATTCACATTATCCTCAGTTTGAGCTCTATCAGTTTACAGTAAGCTTGAAATCATTCATCTAGGTAAGATGAAAGGTATTTGAATTTATCTTGTTCACCAGTTGATAGTTTCACAATATATTTTACAGTCCTATTTGCTTTATTACTTAATATTTCTCCTAGCACTGTTAAAAGATGTCTCATTCTTAGTGTATATTAAAGATCTTAACTCCACATAAGTATTGTACTGACGTGATTGCTATGAAAATTGATTTAGTTTACAGGAAGTTTAATGCTCATGTGTGAATACTCATTCAGCTCAGCATTGCATTGTATCAACTGAAATCAAATTGCTATGTAATTGGTAGCTGGGAAGCCAAAGCAGAAGAACTCATGTGATAGCTGAATCAGGGACTTCCTGAGCCAGTTTCTAATCTAATTCAATTAAACTTGCATGTGCAAATGCCGCAAAAAAAGCAAACAGCATGTATACTAGCTACAGGAATTCGGAAAAATAGGCATGAACTTTAATAACATACATTTTGCTAGCTCTAGGCTAATGGAGGCTTAACTGTAGGAACTCTGAGGATTACACTGGATGTTTCCTTCCAACTGAAGGAAAAGATCCAGCACAGTGTTCATTCTGCTAAAGAATTCAAAGCCCTTTTTCCTCAGGAAGGTTTAAGATCCTTAAGCTATTATACCCAGGAAATAATGACAGTGTATAATAGAAGAAACCCTCAGGTTCTTCTCAAGGTTGTTGGTGTTTGGTGCTGGTTGAAAATTCACTTTTACACAACCTTTATTCTACTCAACTGCATGCATTTAAACAAAGATTTGGAGCTGTCCGATGCATGAGGCTTTTTTCTTATAGACGTGGCCCACATGTATGAACTTCAGTACCACATTCAAAGCCTGAACTTTCATGTTCCAGCTAGTGCATTCAGTAAATTCACACCAGTGGAAAATCCGTTACTCATTTGAAAATCTTAAATCACATTGCTTCCTTTTCATATTGTTTTCTTTAAGTCAGTGATCGGAACATACAGGTTTTCCCTACAAAACTGCATTCAGTCATTCACACAAGGCTAATATATATGGGAACCTCTTAGTATTGACAACATACCTGCTTTGTTGCCTTGGTGTTAATTTATATCATTATCTGTAATGAGCAACAGTATCATTACTAAGCTGCAATACCATATAAAACTCTCAATTATGACATTAAATTTGGATTATATTATGCTAAGAGATGTCTTTATGCCCAAGAGTAAATTTGCTTTTAAAACTCATCTGTTTAAAACGGTTGAAAAGACTATATGAGCCATTTTCATTAGGTGAGAACATTTATCTTGATTAATGATTGTTATGCACTAAAATAAAGTGCTATTTTGGATGCAAGCATCGCATTTTGATCAGGCTAAAATTACATAAACCAGAAAAGTAAACTTGCTTCCAACCAAACGTCCCCACTACACTTGGAAAAGGATAATCTAATCATAGTAGGAAATACTGTTGGAAAATGGTATAAAATCTTAAAGCTTTAACACTTTAAACATCACATGACAGGGAATTTTGAATGATAAAAAAAATCCAAATCAGAACAGCCTATTAATCAGGTGGCATCAGAAGAGAGTTGTAAGTAGTGCATGCTGCTGCTGCTACTACTAAATGCCCATTATCAACTTCACAGCCTTTGGGGAAAGTGCATGAATATCCTGGCACACCCCAAGAGTGGGCTTAAGCCATGGAAGATGCCCGTTTCTGCAGACTGGAATATCTGTCCTCTGCTTTCTAGAGAGAAGAGTTTGTCTATGTTGTGATGATCCAGTAATGCATCTGAAGGTGTGTAAGGTAGGACTCCAGCATTAGAATATGCCAACTCATTAAGCTTAATATTTAACTATCCTTCCTAAATGCATTCAATACCAGCAGTGGATTATCTAGATAATATGCTGATGATTATCCACATGAAACTACAAAATTATCTTGTCTGCAAGTCCTGTAGATAAGACAGTAATAATTCTGTTATATCAGCAAAGTTGCATGAAAGAGAACACAAAACTTAAAGAGAATCTAGTAACCCAATTAGACTATTAGTACAAAAAATTTTAAAATTGGAAACAACCCAGGAGAAATTTTGTGCTACTGCTCATGAGGTTTCCACAAATTCTGCTACTCTGCCAAAACTAGTCATTAATATGATTAGTTCCTGAGAGACAAACTTGGTATTGCTGATGGAACTAATAATTCACTTTTTCTTTGCCTATTGTTACGTGTATGCTCTGATAAGTAGATCCAGAACGTCCATTTAAAACTTAACAGGCCCAATTAATTTCATTTATGAGTTCTGCGTCTACTGACAACTAAACATCCTTCGACTATCACTAAGAGCTTATGTCAACATTATCTCTTTATAGGCCAAGCACCAAAAATGCCCCAAAGCAGAAAATATGAGCTAGGATACAAGGCAGGAATGCTGAAGGCATAGCATCTATCTACTGATGTTCCTCACCACAATAGTGCTGCAGTCTCTGAAAACATCTCATCCTCTTCTGTTCTGTTAACCTTTCTGCTCACTGTCAGTCATGGAAGGTGGCTACAGGGACCAAAGCTGCCCATATAGCATCTGTTAGACAAATGGGCCCATCACATTTAAATATAGAGAGGTATTTTCCTTATTCTTATCTCCCACTTCCTTTCGATTCTTTTCAGTGACTCCTTAGGTGGCTTTCTAGGCCTTCATCAATTAATGAAATACCAACTCATAAATTACAGCCAGAAAAAAACACCCAAATAAACAGCCTGACTTTTTGCAAATGAAAGGTCAAAACCTCATCCAAAACAATCAGGTATTTCTTTCCAGTCTGAAAACAGGAAAGCTCCAAAAGCAAGAGGAATCTAAATTATCTGTACTGTGCCAGACATGTAAGTATGACATCTCTCAGCTCTCTCAACATTACCAAGTAGACTTCATTACTTCTATCTCAGGGTTTTTAAACCCTTAGCACCTGGGGAAATAGATCTTTCTAAATTTGAACTGAGACCAAAAAATAATTTCTGACAGAATGAAAACAATCACTAGGAAACATTAATACAAACCTCAGACTTCTCCTTCATGACACCCTGGGGAGAAGAGCTGAGTTTCTCACATTAGCAGTCCCTGCCAGTTCAAGTTGAAGAACTGAAAGCTTTCTTTCGAACCAGTCAACTAATTAACAAAAGAGCACCAGTGGAATTTTTTGACAAGAGAGGAAAATCCCATGTTCCATTCACAAGCTCTCTGGCTTAAAAATACACACAGTAGTAGTGCACAGCGTAAGAATGAAATAGCATCTAAACATCTCTTTGAAAACCTCATTTCTAATATTTTTCCTTTAGTACCTACTATTTATCTAATATTTTCTATTTATGGCATCCAATAGTTCTCTCTCCAGAAAACACTCACTGTTCCACATCTCAAGAATTCCTTGCCAGTTAGCAGTACTGTGAAACACACAAAAAAGTAAATTTTCTTATGCTCCATTTCAACTTATTTCTGCTGGTGGATGTAACACATTGGCATCTATTAAACAAACCTGTATGCAAGAGAGGGAGGAGACAGGTGGCTGTTCATTGCTTTATCAGGTAGAAATAAAAAGGAATTGAAGTATGCTTGGATCAAGGATGTAAAAGCAAGTAGCTTTTGTAGTCATGAAGGGTCTAGAAGTTGTTTTTGCATAGGGAAATGACTCCATGAAACCCTGTTTTCCTGACTCGAGAACAGTTTAAACTCTCTGACACAAACCGTAAAAACAAAGTGTAAAACAAACATTCAAGATAGAGTATATTTCTTCTATTTTTATCTCCTGGAGTTATGCACACACGTTAGTATTTTTAAAAGTGTCCTTGATGTCTAAAGTATACATCTGCTTCAGCAAAACTTTGCCTAGTTAGGGCTCTGGTTATTTTCTTGCAAGAGTACAGCAGCACCATACCAGTTCGATACAGAAGGAGCCAGTTTGTTACTTAAAAGCCAACTAATAGATTCCACTAAGCAGACAACTCCTGTAAAATACTGCTTCTTCACAGTAATTTATCAGCAGCTTGCTCCACCTAACAGGTTTGTTCTTGTTTTTTCTAAAAAATGACAAATCAGTTTTTCCCATATACTATCTCCTATTGCTAATTTAATTAGCTGGAAGCACATAACTAGTTATCTTCACCAGCGCACACTTTCTTGAGTGGAATCCATCAGTCTTTCCTTATTATTTTCCTGCCTTTTCCCCCTGCCATCACATTATCCACCAGGACCAGGTCTACATGTTGTTCTCCTCTGGCCTGCAGTTACAGAAAGCCATTATCTCTGTGGCACACAAGGGCAAACAGAAATAACACTCTGTCCTGACCCAGAAACACGTATGGTGACTCACCACTGCACTTTCAACTTCCAGTGCCTCATGCCTTCCAGAGAAGTATTTTCCGCCTGTGTATCTCCATAACTAATTAATTCTTAGCAGAGTGCTTACTAAGTGGATTAGAAAAGTGCTGTAGCTGTGGGCTGTATTTATGTTAATTGAGAGGTTTAGTCTCACACTGGTCAGCTTCTAACCTTTGTATTTGAACACAGAACTGCTGTTTGTCAGAAATACCACCAAAACAGTTTTCCATGTCTGCTGCTTCCCTCCCTAACATAAGATACCCATCCCCTGGAGCAAAACTGCTTACTGAAGATTGGTAACACATCCCACTCCGAGGTCAGAGCCCACAGTAAACATGAAGGCAGAGGCTGCAGGGGTGCCCAGACACAGCCCAGGGGTTTGGCTGTTCAGGCCAGAACTGGGAATTAAGACATTTTTAGGCAGATCCATGATCTTTTCACTAGTGTGCTGTGTGGCATCAGGAAAGTGAAGATATCCACCATCTCTTTTGTTATTTAGCTATTAAGTGAGTATTAGAGCACAAATATTCTCAGCATGCACAAAGGAACATTCTGAAGACTCTAGATGGCAAAATTGTTTAAACACAGCTATTCAACTGGCAGGCTAGAAAAAACCAAGCTAAATTTCAGAAGCCGTAAAGAAAATAAAAGAAAAATAAGAAAAAAAGAAAATAAAAGAAAAAAGCACAGCACTAAAATAAATTACTTGTTTAATTAAATTCTACTCATGTAGCTTGAACTGCATGCAGTGTTTATGAATAATATATACCAATTGAAAATAATTGACTTCTGCTCACATAGTGCAGTCTGAGTTTCCGAAAACATCTCATTTACCCAACCTGATTCTGAGGTAATCACAGCTGATGTCATGTATCTGAGGCATTGTTATGGAGCCACAGTGCCTGTATCTAAATCTCATCTTGCTTCTTTCCATCTTTCTCTTTTAATAAAATCATAATCCCATTGCATTCCCATCAACAGTGTGTGATGCCAGAAAGATTACCGGGTTATGCCATCACATGCTGATACAGGTAGGAAGAGCAGAATGAATTATGAAGTAATATGAAGTCCTGTTAAATAGCAGTAAGTGGGGAAGAAGTGTAAATGAAATTATACAGGCATTTTGTAGGACCTTAGTAATTCATGTAAGAGCAGTGAGAATCCCATGGCTCGGGTCTGCGCAATGTTTTAGAGGGGAAAAAAATGCAATACGTAATAATTTCCAGTATTTTCAAGGTTATTGTCTTCCCCTAAGCATAGGGCATCAAAATTATTTGGAGATTTAATTAAAATTTACTTCAGATAAGCATCCTGGGAAAAATTTTTTGCAAAGCCCTTATTAATAAATCACCTTATTCATGTCTCAATTTGAAGTCATTTAGAACTTGTGTTTGTTACATTTAATGTTAGTGAGGTAAAATTCAAGCAAAATAGCTTTGCTGTTGTTCTTTCTGAAAGTTGAAAGATATTTTGGCCTATAACTGTGCACAATTTGTTTGTGAACACAGAAGCAAACTCCCTTGAATTATTCATGTTTTGCTTCTCAGTTTGCTTTCCCCACATCTCTATTTTGAAACCTGTTACATCAGTAAGACTCCTTGCATTTTTGTACGCTTTGATATCTGCACGAAGCTGGTATTAAACTTATGTTAGACTTGTTTGTATACAAAGAAACAACAGTGATGTACAGATAAAACATTTACATTTACTTTCAACTACAGATGCTTATTTCATCCAGTGAAAGGGAACAGGAACTCACGCACAGGAGGAACAGAGAGTTCTATGGCAGCATCACAGGACAGTGTGTGCACAGAGTGAGTACCTGTACATCAGAGAAGCGATTCATGAACAACTGCCAATGACATACTGTCAAGGAAATACTCACAGCATCAAAACAAGCAGATCCTGTGTTGTAATGCTAGAGAAGCAAAGGAAACACTGCCATGCTCATGGGAGTTCTCACAGAATGAGGTACATTTCCCTCTTGCTATAACACATTAGTGCAAAGAAAATTGTTTTATCCTTCTGAAAATACATCTTCTGTTTTTCAGGGTGGGTTATAAATTTGCTTATAAATGATCTTGCACTGTTATCATGTTAGTCCAGATTATTCTGCATAGCTCAGAGAACAAATAGAGGTTCTAAATGCTACAGAAGTTGCCTAACTTCACAAAAGGTGTAGTTTATTCAGCTGAAGAATCTGTTTTCATCAAGCAGAAAAGCCTAAGACCCACACATGCCATTATTATATTATCACCAGTTGGCATTCAGTACTCACAGTGAGGCACCAGCCTGATCTGGTATTATATTAGATTGCCCTCTTACTGTGTTAAGAGTCACTAATGGGTCAGTTTTCTCTGCCTTACTCTAGTGATACAGGAAAGGCTTTTTGCCCTAAAGCTAAGATCAGTTAAAGACATGAATAACTTTTGACGAAATTAAAGTCTCTTGCTTTTGAAGGTTCACTGTTATTATTCTGCTATTGTGGGTTTAAGATTTTCTGTCCCCCACCCCAAATAATGTTGATATAGTTGATATCTAACAGCATGCACTGAGATTGTAATTTATACGAGAGGATGAGTTTACAGTACCTGAATCCTTTGAAGCCACAGAGTAGTGCTAAAACTAGACATACTGTGATAGGTTTGCCCTCCCCAAAACATGCTATAAATTCTGTATGAGAAGCATTCCTTTATCCAGCTCTTGTCTCTGACTGCAACTTGGTAAGGCTGTGATCCTGGACACAAGGGTTCTACTTTTTTCCTCTGCAGGCTAATAACATTGAAAGCTACCACAAAGTATGTGAGAACAGCAACACAGGAGAAAATGTTTCTTTCGAAGGAAATCTTGGTACCAGCAGGTATCCCATAATATGATCAGTTGCACTCCTTTAGGTTTTTGTTCTTAAACACAGCTTGGTTTTTCCATCACAATTTACCATAGAGAAAAGCTCTGACTTCACGACAAGTAAATCTCACTTTTATATATAAAAATTGTATGCACAGCCAGACCTGCAACATCTATCATAATTATTCAGCCAAAAAAACCCAGTGACTAATAGTGCAGTGATACTTATGAACTAAATTAAGGTGCAGGGCTCTTTCCAGCCAAAAATTCTCTAGGCACTGCCCACGAGGCACAGCCTTTGGAGTCCTCTGCTACTCATATCATGAAAGACAGGGCTTGATCTGTAAATGCATTAGTGCCTCAATTCCCCTGATTTCAATCACAGCAGAGTGCCACAGTATATCCCTGGATATGGGCTACAGCTGTGGCATTACTATTTGCTGAGTGAGGAGCTGAAATCATTATTACATTATCACTGCGAAACAATGCCATGGGGTGACTTCCAACACCTAATATAAGGTACTGGCCTGACCTTACAATATTAACAAATTATCCTCTTACTTTTTAAGAGTAAGTAGCAACTCTGTTTCAGAGGTTTCAGTATCTTCACCATTCTTACTGTCCCTAAGGCAGTACAGACCCTTGGTACCATTACTACTGTGTAACAGTGCACTCCTTTCTATCGTTTGAGAGACAACACAAAAAATCCTGTGGTACACAACTCTGGTCTGGGGTCAGGATGTTTTTCCATGGTTTCACTGGTCATCCAAATACGGGCTAAAACAGCCCAAGTCTAACTTCTAGGGAGAGTGGTGAGGTGCTGGAACAGGCTGCCCAGAGAGGTGGTGGATGCCCCTCCCCGGTGGTGTTCAAGGCCAGGTTGTATGGGGCCCTTAGCAACCTTGTGTAGATCCAGGCCTGGAGGTTGATGGCCCTGCCTCTGGCAGGGGATTGGAGCTCTATTATCCTTGGGGTCCCTTCCAACCCAGACCATTCTATGATTCTAAAATCATTCTGACATAGAGAGCCCTTTTTGAAAGGAGCAGTCAGTCTGATGCTGGGAAAGGGCCTATAGGTGTTCTGACGACACAGACCATATTTTGCACTGTCTCTCCTGCCCAGCAGTTCGTGCACAGGAAGCTGTGAGTTTTGGTTTACGTGCCACCAGTGCTACTTAACTGCTGCACATCACCAAAGAACATGCCTATAGCTTCTATGTCAATAATCTGTTCTAATATGTATTCCCTTTTGCAATCATAAAAAACTGAAGAAAACAATTTTAACAGAAAAGTGTCACATGTGTATTTCTGTTGAACACCCTAGAGTTTTTTTAGTTTTCATCCTGTTTAATAATCCAGAATTGTCTGCTGTGTAAAGGCAAAGATCCAGACCCTCAAGAGAATGCTAATGCATAAATGCACACCACAAATTAATCAAAATGAAGAAGAGACTAACTGCAAATTAAGGATTAGATAAGTAGTTACCAGCAAAGAAACATTCACAAAGCTCAACAAATATAAAACAGTATTCAGTGAAAACTATTTCTAATGAAATGCAATCTTACCCGTCAGCTTTTCACTACAAACAGTATTTTAAGCGTGTACCATCTACAAGCTACCTCGTCTTTTAAACCCTTGAACACTTAAACTAATAGCTGCAAAACAGCGAGACATCTCAACAGCAGCTGATTTATTGTGTGACTTCACTCATCTCATGATGAGTAATTCCCCAGCTACATTTCCATTTTAAAGTATCTGTGGATTTTGTTACTGTCTTAGTTAAAGCATTCTTACATCAACATCAAAATGGCTCTAATGGTCTACCTGAGAACTGACTTGACTTTACTAGGATTTATGGATGTAAATTTGAGATAAAAATTACCCTTCTGAGCCAACACCAACAGATAGCACAGCAATACAAATAGCTTTGCTCTATAGCTGTAGCCAGTACTCTAGATCCTCATCTCCATGTAAGCAATAATCGGATGCACTGAAGAAAATGAAGTTACTTCTACATTTCCATCCCAAATAAACTCTGTCCCACTCTCCAGTCAATTGGTAAGTTCATTTAAGCAGCCTATATTGAAAAGGTAGGGCAATGCTCATCCTAAAACAAAGGCCAGTGAAACTAGGAGTCCTTCCACTGGCTTCCATGACCTTTGATAAGGCCCTAACACAGGGAAATCAGAACACCAGAAGAGATTATATCCTAATTAAAGGAATACATTAAAACAAACGCAGATGCAGAGTGAGTAAAGCAACCTGAAGGAGTATGTTTGGGATACGCCTTTCCTATCACACTTACAGGCACATGGAAATTAAGGCGATGATCTGTGACAGCCAACATGGTTTCACAAAGGGCAAATCCAGCCTGACAAGTTTGGTGGCCTTCTATGATGGTGTTAAGAGTGTGTTGGAGGATAAGGCAAGAGCAAATGACATCATCTAGCTAGACTGGTTCAAAGCATGGGACACTGTCCCGCAAAATAGCTTTGTAAATTTGAGAGGCGTGGATTTGATGGATGGACCAGTGGATAAGGACCTGGATGGATATTCACACTCAAGTGAACTGCAGTCAACAGCTCAGTGCCCAAATGGAAACCAGTGACATGTGTTGTTCCTCAGGGGTTAGCATTGGAACTGGTGCTGTTTAACATCTTTTTTGGTGATATGGACAGTGGGATCAACTGCACTTTCAGCAAGTTTGCCACAGATACCAAGCAGTGTGGTGTGGGGAACACGCTGGAGGGAAGAGATGCCATCTAGAGGGACCCTGACAAGCTTGAGAGGTGGGCCTGTGCAAACCTCACAGGTCCTGTACAGGGGTTGGGACAGTCCCAAGCACAAATACAGGCTGGACAGGGAATGAATTGAGAGCAGCCCTGAGGAGAAGGGCTTGGGTGTGTCGGTGGACAAGAAGCTCAACATGAACCAGCAATGTGTACTTGCAGCCCAGAAAACAAGCCATATCCTGGGAAAATTTCCCCAGGAAACTTAAGTACTAAAACTTGCTGATACTGGTTTAGTCTCTAATGAAGACTCCTGAGAATGGTCAAATAGAAGTGGACATTTGGAAAAAGTGAGGCTTAATAGGAAATGAAAAGCAATCAAACATCAAACTCTGAAGTGGGGGGAAGATGTTAAGAGCCATGAAGTTAAAAAAAGAAACCTCCTAAACCAGAACAAAAATACATACCAACCTTTCTTCTATCTGGTTCCATTTCGTGCTCAGCTATGACACATTTATCTGTGTATTATATTAACTTCAGAGTCAGCCCTGAGTTATTTTTATACCCATAAAAATACATCCCCAAAATGATAATGCCCTGAATGAGTAATATTTCAGTAATACTTTGCAATTGATTAAGGACACCTCTAGCACTGTTATTTCCCTAAACTTCCCAGCCAGACATTTCCTCTGTTAGTAGCCAGATAGCTGAGGGAAAGCGAGCAGGCGTGATACATGAGCTGTAGTTCTCTAGACTGCGCTTTTTAACAGATGTATTTACACATTTCACAATCTACCAGTAGGGATGGTGTGTGTTACTGCCAAATGTTAGATGAGATGTTATCAAACAAAAATCTCCCAACAAATTCCCATCATGTTGACTATTAAGATCAGACTGCTGTGTGTGATTTTTCATGTTACATCCTCAATCAAGACTATTTAAGCTATTGTTACTGTTTTAATTATCCTTTCTTACTCACCAACATGTAAAAAGTGCATGTAGACAGAATAAGAAATTACAGAAAGCCAAGAGACTTGTGCCAATTTGTGACTTAAATTTTTTAAGTACTTCATAAGTTTATTTAACAGCTACATTTGAAAAGAAAAAAAAAAGACCAAAAACCTAAACCTGAACCCATTTCTATTTTACACTGCTATTTAAAGGGCTCTCCTTTTCACACAACAGCAGAGGGTTTTGTCTTGCCTGAGCCAGCTGCTCTTTACCACCACATCTGATTTCCCTTAAGCAGTTTGATGGTGAGAATTAGCCACTCATGCCTCTGGCTGGTGAAATTTGGAGGTGTTATCATCAGTTGCTATTGGTGACAGTGTGGCCTCAAAGAAACATGATGAGATCCTGGGGAAGTGGTCATTGCTCTCCAGCAAAAATGGAGAGGAGCAAGTGGAGCCCCCACCATGCTGGACCATCTGCACTGGCTGCATCGCATGGAGTGATATGGTGGGGTACGCTGGGGCAGATGTAGCAATAGCAAAGAGACAGGCAGTTCCCACATCAGCACAACCTCGGGCAGCACACACCTTGTCATACAACCTGACCCAGGCAAGCACAAGCCCCAGTTCCCCAGTACTCAGAGAACCATCATAGGCTGTGGAGTCGTCCCACACAACTCGTGATACCTTCTTCCCTGTGTCCATTACAGTGGTGGTGCTATAATGTCACATGAATAATGAAGAACATGCTGGGCTCAAAACCCTGCCCACAGGACATTCAAAATCTTAAAAAAATACATTATTATTAATGTATTAAGTCTGATGGCTCCTGCTTCCTCATGATAATAATGCCAGGTAATGTGTTCAGACACAGGGCAGAATTTTGTTGCCGCAAAAAACCCACACACCACAACTGTCACATTAAGTGATTCCTGATTCAACTGCCTGCGATACATGCTCAGCAACTCCCTAAAAACCTCCAAGCTACTAAGGTTTGTAGCACAAATGCAACCCTGAAACTAAATCTTATGTGTTAGATCCTTTCCTCAGAATAGATTTTAAGTTGTTTTCAATTATAGCAGCTGCATTTCACGCTGCATTTGTTAGTCACATGTGCATGCACTTGGGAAACAAACAATTTTACAAGATTAAAACCCCCCAAATTTACTGTTAGAATTTTATTAAAAAAAAATTTGCACAGAGCATTTGAAACTCCAGAAATATTTATTAGAGAAATGTGTGAAGAACTGGATGATGCAGTTTCTGAATAGTAGGGGTGCTGGAGACATCTTGTGCACAAACTAAAAAGCAGAATACATTAATAGCTAGAAAATGTATTTGAATCTATTTACATCTAAAAGTACAAATATTTCAGAAGTTTCAAAATGGGGAAAGAAATTTTGGTCCTACCTCTTCCAAAGCCCATAACGAATCAACCACAGGCTTGATCTTCTTATTGTTATATAGGTTTAGGAGTTTGTCCATCACACCCTTGACCAGGCCACCTCGATTCTGTTTGAAAAGTAGATTCAACAGGGAAAATCCAGCGATGACTTTGTTCTCCTCATACAGCTTTATAGGATTTACCTTCTCGACCTGCCACCACTGGAAAGCAATAAACAGCAGAGTTAGAAAACCATTTTTCAAGAAACATAGGAAAGTTCACATTAAAACTGTCCAGGCAGATGTGATACATGACTCATCTGTCATACCTGAACCAACAGCCAAAAGAAGTAGTAAGGATTTTATTTAAGGAAGAGGAAAAAAAAAGTATGCAGTTGACTGACATAGGAAATAAAACACAGCCTTGTGTGGCATGAGATTAGGGTGTCAGCAGAATGGTGAACAGATCTGGTTTATTTGCACCTCCCTCCTTATTTCTGCTGCCCTCCTTTGTTATCTCAAGAAAGCCATGCAAGCTTCCCAAATGTCTGCAAGCAACTCTTGACTATTACTCTTTCCTCAAAACCAAGGAGACCATGTGCTGCTTATCAGCTGATATTTACTTTTCACCCATTATTATGTTTGTGATATTTGAGCAAGTCTCACATCTAATGAAATTACTGTATATCATTTAGCCCAAGAGCATCCTTGAAACTGAGATCGCACTTCCTAACAAGATTTGAATGGATCAATTTTTAATTAAAGCTCTCATACAATTTTGATGTGTTATTTTTTCAGTATAAAGACATAAAGAATCTAGTTATACTGTTATACAAAATCAAATTTTTTAAAAAATTAATTCAATTTATTTGTATTTATTCAGTCAATAAATACGAGCACTACCTGAAAAACAGTTCAGTTGAAATCAATTTTGTTGGGGCAACCTACCCTACCAGATGCATAGAATTTAACAGTAAAAAAGCAGCATAGTAAAGATGATCTTGTTTCAGTTCGCAAATGCATGACAATAACAAAGAGTGTGCCACTACAGCCATTAAGAAAATGTAGGAAGCACAGAAGAGTTTCTTGCTACAGTCTTTGATTTGTCTTGTTTTCAACCAAAGACTTTTGAAGCTAATTTCTCCTGGGAATGGATTGTTGTGGGAAGCTGTAAATGAGCTCTTGGCAGAAAGATCACATGATAGATCTTCAGTCAAGATTTCTCCCTCTGTTTTTCTTGTCTGAAGGAACTACTTTCCCTCCTGGTTAGCTTATTTCTTGCTAGCAGTTTATTTGACGTATTTGTCCCTCCTGACCTCCAGGATTTGTGGGCAGATTTTTGTTGCTATAGTAAGCTGAAGAAAAAAATTAAAACTCGAGTTTTGGTTCTGTTAGACATCATTAATTAGGAAACAAATGCAACATCATCATCTCTTTGATATCACTTGAAATGAACACAGAGAACAGAAAAGCATTTTCTGAAAAGCTGGAAGTGACTGGACACAAGCTCCATCTTAAAAGATCTATCTTCTTTAATTCATTGCACTGTCCTGACAGTGGTTTCAGACATGAGGAACCTATAGGGTACCATTACGCATATTCATAGGTATGATATTCTGCCACAAGTAAATAAATAATGCAGTCTGAACTTAGCTGTGTGAGAGATACATGTCTGATGGCTGACAAGGTTGCACACAGATCTGATTCCTGCCTAGCTGTTGCACCAGAAGGAAACACTCAGATCACACTGCAGTCAGAAAAACATTCTTTTTAGCAACATCACAAGTAACAATGCAGTAGAGATAAATGAGAATGATAAAAATGAAAATGCTACAGAGAAAACTGAAGTTAGAGGAACGAGCAGAATCAGCACTGGGACACTTACTGATTTTGCAAAACTGAAGAAGCTTTTTGTCTCTCCAGTTACCATGTTAGACGAACCTGTAAAAGATGAGTACATTCACACAAAACTAATTACATGCTGATGAACAGACAATTCATTATATGTAAACAGATTATTTATTATATGTAAAAATAGCTTCCATGGTTCATATTAAAGAAAAAAGAACCCAAACCCATTTTCCCCAGTCTTAAAAGGGATTAGTAGACATCCTTAGACTTTGGGAATAAATAACAAACAGGCTACGTTGACAGGTATTCTGAGATGACAAAAACAATCTACCAAATCTTCCAAAACCAGGAAGGTGTTAAGTGCTACTGGGCATCTTGACACCAAAACTCTTCTATAGCTCCCTCCATAGTAAAATGCTATTTGTCCCGAGATGTTATTAACTATTTATTAGCATCAATCATGACACAGGTGTCCTTTCTTGGTACCTCTAAAGATACACGTATCTGCCACTACATGTGTGAACATACGTGCACACCGTACACTACCACCAGTTAACAAGGCAAGTACTTCATTACAAATAGGCAATGAGGTTGGCTTGCACTGTCCAAGCAGACAGCTGGGTGACAAGGTGTGTGTTACTGTCACCCAGCTAGCTAGATGAAAGCCCAAGGAAGCAGGTATGCTTGTCCAGGATGCCACAGCACCTTCCACTGTGATACTGATATATTCTTAATTTCAAAAGCCTAGTCATCCCTTCAGCAGTCCTCCAGAAGCTTGGCCTGCTTTATCAACACACAACATGGCAACATGGCAGCAGTGCAGGAAAGCCGTGGTTACACGGTACATGGAGCACTCCGTGTACATGAATGCAAAGTTGTGAACAAAGCCTGAGCTTGAACTCCCCAGGCACTTCAAATAAAAACAATCACATTCTTCCTGAGATCTTCCTCCAAGCTTACCTCCCATAAGAACTATGTTACAGTATCCTTGGCCACACTGTCATTCCTGTGGTGTATAGAATGAGATCCAAGTCCTCTCTGACACTTCTCCTGTATCACCCAAACATGTTTAATAACCTGAAACATGTTCAGTTTCACTTTGGGATTTTCTTAAGAGTTTCCTTGTATTACCAATTGTTTCTCAGTAATTTAGTCCATGCTTAGCTTCACTGAAATCCTCAACTGAAAATGGCTAAACATGGCAGCTTCTGGCTCTGGAAGAAGCAGCATGGGTCATTTTAAACTTTGCAAAGTTTTTAGTTTTTGAGTATGTACCACTCACCATATAAAATATAAGTCCCAAGTGGTTTGAGAAGACTGAGGCCTTTCCCAGTATTTTCTCCACACAGGCAATCCAACACAATGTCTACTCCATCTGTTGAGATTCTAAAATGCAAGAAAGAAATTTCAATTTGCAGTAAGATGCCAAGGACTGGTCGGCCAGCACAACACAGGCTGACTGTTAAAGTAATACTAACATTTATCAGGTCCTTTAGAAAGGACTAAGGCTGAGACTTGGACTATGTTTACTCACCAAAAGACAATTCAAACTCATTCAGTGCTGGAATGTGTTTGTTGTGCTGGCCAACCCATGCCTCTCAGGCTTAGAAGGGAAACCATCTTGTTACCCCTTTGTGAGGGCTTTCAGTACAATTATTAAAAAAACCCAGGTGATAAAGTTCTTTGCAACTTTGCAAATGCAACATCAATATGATGTTGAAAAAGAACACACCTAAGCATCTGAAATATCTCCTGGCAAAACATCAGCCTGCAAAACCCTATCACCAGTTGGATTGATCTGTGTCCAATATCCTACCTTTTAACCAAGTACACAGCACACACAGTAGTGAATTCTTGATTAATACACTTCAACAATTATGAAAAAGCTTCATGGTGTGTAATGCATCTTTCTGTTTCCTCACCAAGCAAAGGGGTTACCAATCCACTAGGTACTAACAGCAGCAAAGTCAGACAGCTTTACTCTTTGGCACTATGGGGTAATAAATTGTTTAGATTCAGGCCACTGGATAAGCTTTCACTGCAAATGAATAATGACTTTGTGATCAAACAGCTTTCAGTGCCTTCCATGGTTGAACTGATTCCTCATCCCCTGGGAATATTTCCATATTCAAATCATCTCTGTGTCATTTGTTTGTTTATTTGTCTGGGGGTTTGGAGATGTTTTTCAATTTTCATTTTGACTGACAAAAACTACTCTTCCCCAGCATACTCCAGCCACGTGCAATTAAACAGGTTCCTACCACTATCCCCTGCTCACTAACAAACACAAGAACCTTCCCCTGCCCTCAGGGCTGCCCCTGACCCAGTGTGCAGTGGGCAAACAGAGGCCAGCTGCCTTCCCTGCCGGCAGCCAGGCACAGCATAGAGCTAACATCCAGCAAGGACACTGTTCCCCCCCGGGATGTACCCCCACAGTCGCTTTCAAAAGACAGTCTCCCTCTATAGCCCTCTCAGAATTACCACTGCACCTGTTCTTGCTTTGTTTCAATACAAAGTGAAAATACATGGATCTGGGCAAGAAATCAGAGCGCTGCACACTCTACAAGGTACCAATTCTGGCTTTTAATCAGGACTATCAGCTGTGTACCACATCTCTACACCAGGATAGCAGCACTGACTAGTTGCAGCTACATTTTATCATTTGCACCCACTTTTTCTCTGCCTCATTGGTCTGTTGCAAGGTGGTGGTGAACTGTGTCCAGTTCTGGGCTACTGTGTCGAGTTCTGGGCTCCCTGGTATAAAAAAGACAGGGACCTTCTGGAGGGAGTCCAGAGAAGGGCGACAAAGTTGATTAGGGGTCTGGAACATCTCCCCTATGAGGAAAGGCTGAGTGAGCTGGGTCTGTTCAGCCTGGAGAAAAGAAGACTTAGGGGGGACCTAATTAGTGTTTATAAATATCTTAGACATGGGATGCAGGGGGAATTGGCCAGCCAGTTTTCAGTGGTCTGTGGGGACAGGACTAGGGGCAATGGCTGTAAGCTGGAGCATAGGAAGTTCCGCACCAACATGCGGAAGAACTTTTTCACAGTGAGGGTGACAGAGCAGTGGAATAGGCTGCCCAGGGAGGTGGTGGAGTCTCGTTCTCTGGAGATATTCAAGTCTCGTCTGGATGCCTATCTATGTAATATGAGACAGGGAGCTGCTGTGGCAGGGGGGTTGGACCCGATGATCTCTCGAGGTCCCTTCCAACCCCTACGATTCTGTGATTCTGTGAAAGTGTGCGTAAATGTAAGATCACCAAAAGGGATTTTTAAGACAGAATTACACTCCCTCCACAACTAGGTTTCCTGATTTTAGTAGTCATGGTGTTCCACAGAGTGAGGGGTGGTATCAGGGAACTGTCCCACAGAGAGCTCTCCTGACGTAAAGCAGGAGCAGACAACATCACCTGCAAACATAAATTTATCAGACGTGAAAGGGGCTTTATTCCTTCTTAAACACTGACTTCTGCTCTATCTGCCCCCACATCACCTATCCATTTCAATCAGACATTCTGCTGCCTCTGCCAAGAGTTAGAATTAAAGGTGGTGCTGAACTCTTAATGTTTTCAACTGTTCTTTCTTGCTGAATCAATGTCTGTAAGGTAGGGATTGCTAGAATTCAGTCTTAATCTCACTTCAGCCACTCTCCAGGGGCAGCAAAAGACTTAGGTAAGTATATTTTCTCAAGAAAAAGTCTATCAAAGGGCCAAAGAAATATCTGCATGTGTTCTGAGCTGTAAGAAAATGGTAGGGGTGTCATCTGCTAGACAAGTCCTATCTTTTTTGGTGAAACTTCCATGAGGAAAAATTTTCTTTTGATGTAGAACATCCTTTGTGATGGATAGCTTTAAATGTTCTCTCAAGCCCTCAAGAGTGCTCCAGAAACAGCAGCGAGACACCCTGCTTTCTCCACCACCACCAGCCTGGATTACAAACAGCTCAGACAAAAGCCTGCTCTCCTTGAGGACCAGTAACCCTCGTTCCAAAAGATCTGAGACTTTTGCAAGTCACACTGAAGAGTGCAGAAGTCTGACAGGAAGCCTGTCAACTGTACTACCTTGGGGTGCCCCTTCAAGGAATTTCTTCTTTTATGCCCAGCTACATAATCTTGTATTTTGACAGGTACAAGATGAAGGGAAAGCATTATTCTTATCTGTCTGACAGGTAAAATCAAAAAGAAATTTACTAAGATTTTCTTATCAATTCTAAAGCTTTGCCACCTGTTTCAACATCAATATCTAAAACCAGACAAATTGGAAAACAAAGGATTTGAAAGCACGTAAACAGAAATACACATGAGGACTTCAAAAGGCAACAGGATGATTCTAATCTGAATGCAAACAAACAAAATCTAAGGATCTGAAATTAAAACAGACATCATGTGCTCTGATATCAATTCCTGGCAGATGATAAAAACCCAGGCAGATAGAAACACACCAGAGAACTTCAAAACCTGGATAACTTGATCCACTTAAAATGTCTTAACTCAGAGCACTGCAGAGAACAACTACATATGTAGGTTAATAGCAGTGCAGATCCTTCTGTTGAAGCCTTTGTTCTTTTTCACTTAGTTTACCTTGCTCACAACAGATGCCCAAGTACGATCACGGGCAAAGCAAATGTTGCTTATAAAGAAATAGGGAGATGCTTGCTATTTTGTCCCTTGTGATAGACAGACAGGTTATCTGGCCAAACTGCAGTTCCCAAACTCACAAATTGAATCTCTTCTCATAAATAGGATCAACCTGGTGTCTTTCTTAGCATTTTGACAGATACTATATAGCCATTATTCAGGAAAAGAAAAGATTACCTTTTTACTTCTTGAACATAGTCTGCATTTCTGTCAAACAGGTGAGTTACTGAATCTTTGATTGCTTCATGTTTGAAAGATGAAGCTGTTCCAAAAACAGTAACATTGGGAATAGTTGAACAGAGCTGAGCAACAGCTTGACCCTGCAAACACATGATTATGTTAGTTCACTGACATGGAAATTGGTTGACAGACTTTGCAGCTGCTGATTCGCTCATGACACAGCAAAATCCAAGACCAAACATGTGTGAGGACTTCTCAAACTAATTCCTTGCCAATGCAATGCAGCTCAGCCACAGGAGAAAAAAAAATACGCTTAAATCAAAAGGATATTCTGAACACAAAGCAGCCTGGGTTTTGTTTTACTCTTAGCACACTAACAGTGGAAGACAGACTTTAAGTAGCCACATCCTGCCTCTTGTACCCACATTATTCCACTGGAGCAGGCACAGTTACATGGGTATGCCCAGAAGCAAGAAATGGCACTACCGTTCTAAAAATAATGTCTGATGGAATTCAGTAGATTCTTACTTATCTTACTTATATTTGCAGCCAGAAGGTGGTCATCTGTAAACTGTACACATGACCAGTAAAATTATTGATGGGCACACATGCTTCTGTTCATTCCAATCAGAAATCCTGATTATTAGTATGTAAATACCAGCAATCAGTGCTTGGGTTTTATTTACAGTACAATAATTAGATAACCCTGTATACCCCAGGGGTCTTGGCATCCTCACACACAATGCTGAATTAATCGCTAGTGACAATTCCCTGAGCTGAACATCACAAATGAGGACAGCATTGTTATTTATGTATGGTGGCATCCAGGATTTTAAGACTGATTTCCTACTGGATTGGTCAGCAAAGAGCTACACACCAAGGCACACTTTATGGGATCCTTTGAACAGGTACCCACAGACACTGAGAAAAGATTAGCAGAATGGATACCTTACAGATAAGACAGGGAAGAGCACAGCAAACTGCACCACCTCTCCAACAGCTCTTAGAAACTTACAGCAGGAGCCAGGTAGGAATGTGGATTTGGAGAATGGTAATCCAGTACTAAATATAAGTGACCTTTTCTTTTAAAATCATCCACCACTTTCCTGAATTTGAATTCCCCCATCTCTTACAAGTCATAGGAAAAGTAACTCCTGAGGGGTCTTGTCTCACCAGGTCTCACTCCTCTCATACTTCATTTCTCTATTACTGACTCGTTCAGAAGCCCAGGCTTTAGCCTCCACAAATACTGTAACATAAAATTACAGGAAAAAATAATATGGATTTTGTATCTCTCCTTTTCTAAGTAATCTTCAGTAGCAAACTTCTTTTATCTCTGTGTCTCCCAGAAAACCATCACCCACAGTGATTTAGATAAGTCAGTATTTCATAATGTATGCTAGGCGGGTGAAATTCTGACATTATTGATCTATTCTCTAATTAGTTTTCTGCATTTTCAATCTAACTTGGGAAGACGAGGGATAATGAGCATATCCAGAATCAAAAACACTGACTGTTTAAAAGGTCAAATATTAGAGTAGAAAACATGTTGATTTTTATCCTGCAGAAGATGATTTAACATTTAATGAACTGACAGTCAGATGAATAGGAGAAATGCACAAAAAACCCAGGATGCCCATAGCCTATTTGCCTCCTGACTAACTCGTTAATACACTCTTCCCTCCCCCCAGAGAGATAAGCTTATCTAAAACCCCAGATCAGAATAGTTTCCAGCTTTCTGTAGGTATTTAAAGCCTAAAACTGACTCATATGACCAGTATTTTTATAATTGGATGAACAAGTCTGTTTTCTAATTCCTCAAGTCATCTAGCTACCTCTGGATTAGGAGCTAATGTTTAGAGGGCTCTACATTTTAATTGCAAGTACGTGAGGCCCCACTGTTGAGAATGTCCATAGTTCACCAATGAAGCATGCACAGAGGGGTTTGCAGGGGAGGTATCCACACTGGCCCCTGTCCCGCCCCGCACTCTCACAAGGCAGCACCCTTTATTCAGGGGGCATACGAGCCCCATCCTGTCTTTTGGATTCCAAAGCCACTCCTCTCATAAAAACTGTTTTATGGTAGGCAGAGACCAGAAAGATTTCTGCCTAGCCACAGCCACATCATCTCTGCCACCAGCTTTCAGCGTGGAGACCTCATGGATATGGAAACAGGCACCGTGCTATCAGAAACAGTGTATGAACTCTAAAGCCTTCAGCCAAGGTGTCTCATTGGGCAGGCATGATTTGAAAAATGAAAATAAAACTCTTCACACATCTAATTTTTCATATGACACAAATTTCTACACGTAAATACAGACTAGAGTCTTACTTCTAGAAACTGGGAAAATTGATCAATGTGGCAAAAAAATAATCCTCACTTGGACAATTAATTTTACCTGTAACAGGCTTTAACAGTCTTTGAAAAAAACCTGATGAATTGTTTCACTGAAGGGGATACACATGGTTACAAAATATTCCCTTAAATGGAGTTAATTGCCTTTAAAATATGTATTTTATCAACTACGAATTATGTGTAAGTCCACATGGTGAACCCTCGAAGAAATCAGTAAATTGGATTAAAACATTGAGTGGAATTGAGGCATGCGTCCTAATACTGGATTTGGCATATGAGTCTTGCATCTCTTTACCTTCAAAGCTTGTTTGATGGCCTCTTTTTCAAGGTATCCTGTCAACTTACAAAACCACTATGTTGAATTTAACCTACACATGTGATTACTGCAGAATTTATTATAAATGGATATGCTTATAGTAGTTTTAGATCCAGTAAAAATACCGAGATTTCTTTACATTTCTTTGCTTTAAAACCCAACTTTAAACCTGCAGGATTGAAACTTCCCATACTGAGATAATCACATAAAAGAACAGAAAAGTAGATTTTTAGGAAGTAAAAATGAAATAAACTGAGACTGCTTTAATGCACAGAACAAAGTTATAAAGTCATTGACATTTAAAAGTCAATACACAAAGTATGAATAAGAGAAAACTTCCTAATCTAATTATCATATTATTACTTATTAATTTCACTGGATGAAATGAAAGTAAGTGGTAGAAGTTAGGGGATTTCCAAAAGGGTCTGGCTTAATGGCACAAGTCAGACCTCAGCCTGATGTGCAAGCTGTGCACTGAATTACAGCAGTTGTAGATTAGTATACTTTCAATAGCAAAAAATATGCTTTCTTATGTAAACTGAGCCCAGCTTTATAGCAGCAGAGAATAGACCATCTAAAAGATACCACACTGCAAAACTACATCTATTAGAACCAACAGCATCAGTAAGAAATCACAATTTCTGTGATACATTTTTGGAGCCCAGAGGTGCTACAGCATTTTTTAAAAATCATTCAGACTTAATCTTGCACAAGAAACCTGTCTGGAACTGAACGTGAGGAGAATCCACATTTCCAAAATGCTTTGATGCCACATAACCATACCTGAAGTACACAAATGTAGTAAGAAAACTGCAAGAGAAGACATCTAATCTCCCAGCATGAAGGGAAACTTTCCTCTGGTGTTAGGATAAGTCAGACACACAACACTTCATCTCCTGAAAGGTGTCATTTCTCCAGTTACAGTGGAGGAAATTGGGAACCAAACACTAAGGTGAACATTGCTGAATGGACAAGCTGAAACGTTATTCTTGAACAAACATAAGGCAGCATCTGCTACACTCAGTCCACCTCAAAGATGTCCTGGAGTAGAGGGAGGGGGAGAAAGAGTCACCATGAGAGTGTGATTTATTATCTCCCAAAATCTCTTATTTTCTGCAACAATTAGGGTGTGCTTTCTCCTAGCCCCTTGTGAAATTATGCAGCTGAAGGGCATCCAAAACTCAGGGCTGAAACTCCACCTGGTATAAACCCTCTTCAGTTTTGTGGCACTACTATGTACCGGAGCAGAGATCCCGGCCCAGAGAATATAACCTCTAGCTGAAAAGGTGGAACAGCCAAGGAAGAGTTAAGCACTGCCTGTCTGTGACGTGACTCAGCAGGGCATCCAGGGAAAGGACATGTCCTCTGGGGAGCGAAGGGCTGCAGAGGCCAAGAGAAAGGCCTTCAGAGACTGCAGCCTGCTTTGGTCAGGGAAATTGCTTTTTGTGTATGACTCGCCAGGCTTTTGTGTTTGATTAACAGATTATGCTCTGAGGCAGTGTCTGGATATAGACAGTCATGGCACTGGGACTCTGCTGAGGGAGCACATCCACTGCTGTAGCAGCATTCAGCAGCACAGGGCAGCTCAGCGTGGAGATACCCTGGCTGGCTTTAAGTGGAATAGCTGAGGTAGTTACAGCAGCCTAGACTTGGTTACACAGAGCTCTGTGTGAGGTGATTTATTCCCTTCCTTGGCTGCTGGAGATGAAATAAGAGGAAAGCACTTTATCAAATGCAGAACAGCTATGAACTGCTAATATGAAAACAGCCAGTGCAGTTCTGGGAGCTATTGGGTAAAGATTTCAGCAAAGTGGGAAGTATTAATGCCATTGTACACTCCACTGGCCAGGACCATCAGAAGAGCGGAGTAAATTCTAATTATTCACATTCAAGGAGGACTGACTCAAACGCAAGAGTGCTATTTAATGTGCTCCTACCTGCTAGGTGCAGACAGACCTAAATGCAGTCTACTCATACAACGTATAAAAGATCAGAGATGCTGTGAGACCTATTTTAAAAGGTTCTGGCTTTCATACCAGCTTACTGCTGCCTTGCTGCCAGCCAGCTTGGAGCTCAGGAAATATGTATGTATCTGCCTGGACCAGTATTTGTAGGATGAATAAGTAAACAGACTTCTGACCTTACAAAAAAGGTATGAAGAAACAAACCTGCTTTCAACCTAAAAAATACAGACCTAGGAAAGATTCAACTCTGAGCTTGTTCTAGCCTTATACACATAATACAATACATCCTACCAAAAAGAGCCAGACAAAGTGCCTCGAGAGGAAAGAATAGACAATTTTAATTAATGGGCAACACTGGCAGAACACTAAAGATAAATTAACTGGCCACAAATAAAGTCTGGAAATTGTGAAAGATTTCTCACTGAGCAAGACAGAGCAGAGAGAATCTGAAGGGACAAACATGCAGGATTGGATGGGTTTTTTTTTTCTTTAAGAAGAAATACGGTAATTCTCTTGAAAGGGTTCCTGTATGCTGCCTGTGATAGTGAGTGACTAGATTTACTAAGGAGTGCCAGGACTTTGTCAGATAAAATATCACCACTTCAGTGATTCAGCTTGGAACACATCCTCCAATATTTGCAATTTATGCAGGGGAGACACAATAAAAAAAAGAGGGTCCCTGCCAAGCAGTAACCAGCCCTACCAGGATGACCTAAATCTGCTGTCAAGTCAGGTTTACCCTTCAAATTCAAACATGAGAGTTGCATCTGTAACTTACTCTGCTTCCACTTCCTCTGCTGCTGAGCCTGAAAGGGAAGGTCACTCAGGATAACAATCCACACTACTGCATGAAGAGCAGCTTTAGCTTTATTTTAGAATGAGTAAAACCAAAATGCTAAAGAACTGGCTAATAATTCTGCCATGTGTCTTGAAGTGATGAAACTGAAATGTTTACACAATATTGGTAAGTGACTAAAGAAACAAATAAGTAAATTGGCATAATGGCTGTTTCTCACAAATCTAAGTCCCTGAAAGAATTAATTTTTCAGGTAGATATCAGAGATGGAGATTGGATTTATTAAAGCTACAAAAGACGACCCCAAGACGGGGGGGGTTCTGCCTTCTTTTATAGTAAAACAGTCCTGTATTTATACTATTTCAGGTTTATATTAGTAATTTTAAGAGCAACTTTATAATCTCACACAAGCCTGTGCTGTGACTTGCACTGAGCACACTGACTTCAACAGCCCTCATTTTAAAGAGCTAATTGCTTCATGCAGCAGATCAGTCCCAGCGGGGTGCAAACTACTGCTCAGTTTTCTCAGTGTATTTTCTTCAGTCGCCACTGTGCTCCACTTGAGAAAAAAAAAAGATGTGGGAGTACATTTGTGAAAGCAGCTCTCTGCAACTGTCTTCCAGTCATTTGAAACATTAATTACAGCGTTCTAAAGTTAAGATGTTCCACCATCATATGGTCTTGCAAACTCCTATTTCTGACCATTAATTTCTATGTATGGATAATAAAAGTTTTTAAAATACAGTGTGAGCTGACTTTCTCCTTTATTTTATCAACCAGTTCCAAAGGACACTTAAACATTTCCATAGCTTTAAGTATTTAAACCCTATTTAAATTACACAGTTGTATCTCTTGTTAATTATTGAGCTGCCCTGCTACTCCATGGAACAGTTTAAGCAGAAGTGCTAAGCATCCTGCCAGGCAGAAGCGTGAAGGGGAGTGTGTGACAGCCATTGCCTTGGTTAGATCTTGGTCAGTAGCAGGTCAAGCAACGATAACAGAATGTTTGGGAAGTACTAGTTTCTCGCCAAAGTCCAGCTGAATCACACAGTGCAACTGTAAGCCTGTACCATGCCTTCCTAGAGGACCAGTACCATTTCTTCAGCCTGCTTCACTGTCCAGGTTGAGACCCCAGAGTCAGCATCTCTTAACAACCCCTACCTGGAGAGGTGAAATGTGACAGGAAGACCAGACCGACACGCTAAAGAAGCCCCCTTTCCAAACAATCCAAATCAACAAGCTGACCCTAGGAAACAAAAGCAAATACAATCTCTCCTTTCAAAGCCCCTTTCTAAGCACTGCAGCAGCTCCTCTGCTTCAGATGGAAAGCTGCAATATACCAACAGTATCACCAGTTTGTGAGTGTCCACCACTCTGCTCCTGGTTCAGAGAGACAAGATGCTTCCCTACAACTAGCCATATTTCCTACCATGAACAGGGAAGATTGCATGATGCCCTGACCTTTCAGCTGAGTGGGAAGCAGGGAGGGCACTCATTTGGTATACAGAACAGGATTCAAGAAGAGACAGGTACACGAGACTTTTCTCAAGTTAAGTTATCTTGGTATATTTTCTTTTTATCTACATCTTCTGATGTCCCCTGGAACTTCTGGAAATAAGTAAACTGACTTATCTAAAGTATCCTGTCATATGTTAAAGCATACCGTCACTTACTAATCATACCTCAGGCAGAGCTAGGAAAACAACTGCTATCATTACCTCACTACCAGAAATATCTATAAACTGAAATAAGGTCACATAAATAAACAGATGCAATATGTAACTAAAGGTCTGAGAGAATTTTCCTTGACTCAATTTACTGAAAGAGCTGCAGGATGCTCCTAAAGGGGACTGGGGAGACAGAACAAAGAACCTCAGTAACACTTTTGAAGGAGCAAGTTCTTTTTCATGAACTGCCTGAAGCAGCTAAAATAATGATCTTGCATAATGAGAAAGGAACAATTGCAAACTTCTAGTCCCACAGGGAGCCTATTGTTTCATTAAAGTGTTCTGGAATTTCTGTGACATTTAGAAACAAACTGGACAGGTTTCCCACTTGCTCAAAGTAGAAATGGGCCTTCTATCTATTATAGCAACAGCACAAAAAAATACCTCTTCCCATAGTGATTCCAGTGCCAATTTTGTTTTATTAACTAAGACCTTTCTGAGAATGATTTGACTGAGGCTGTTACATTTTTCAAAGGATTAACAGACAGATTATTAGAGCAGTTTAAAGAGTAACAGACCCCTATGAAATCTTTATGTCTAGTTAGCAGAAAGGAAAAAATTCCATTCCTCTCCAGAGTGATATTTTGTGTGTAAGACTTATCAAGCAATGGGAAAAGTCTTTCCTTTCCAATTCTAGTTATACATACTCTTCCCTTGCAAATAACAGCAAGCTGCATAAGGCACTCTCCCCTGTGACACAGCAACGAGCATCCTGTCTCCCTCTTACATAGGGTCTGTTATATCCAGACCATACACAGACCTTTATCAGTTATCGGCCAACTTAGCTGCTCTTCCTGTTTCTTGTCTTTCTCTTGGAAACTCTGTTTTATTTAACTACTTAGCAGGTGATGGATCTGGTTTCCCTCTATTCTCCTGGCAGCCAACCAGAACCCGTTCTTCCGTTACCTTCTCCCAGAGTAGGTCCACAAGCAGCCACAGCAGAGGACCAGCCAAAAGGTGCTCACTGAGCATCTGCAGTAAGAGATGAAGCTGGAATCTGCTTACAGAACAGTTCAGCACAGAGACTGGACACTAGTGAAGACAACCATGTGAGGGTTGGTAGAGCATTAACAGTGCTTCAGGAAGAGAAGGAAGAAATAACAGGGGCAAGTGACATTAAAAAGAAGAAGAGAGAGAGGCATAAAGAAGTTTAGCAAGGATGCTTTATCTTAATAAGGAGCTAATTTTCTCTAGATACATGCATAAGTGCCAGAATTGCTTTTGGGTGTTTTGCTAATTCTGTGTGGCTCTGTAATAGTGTCAGGTGGGTAAATGTCCTTACAGCTAACACTGAGCGCTCGATTCCTGTAAAAATAAAGTCTCTGAATGTGTGGCCTCATGTTGCTTTAACAGTCCTAAATTCCACCTAAAAAGATTTAATAATAAAGAACAATAAAGCCAGACATAATGGTCTAGGTTGTACTGTGCTGAAGCATAATACGATTATAAATTCCATTCATTTACAGAAGTATTCCAAGAGGACCATTTACTGCAAGTAGGATTATTGTTAGCTAAAAATGCTTTCTACAGGGAACTCATGAATTTATTCCTCTGATTACAACTTGCTTTTATATGAGAACCTGAAAGAAGGTCTAAGGGCATAGAATTAGGGATAAGGTATTCGGGGGTGCCCACAAGACCTCAAGGAGACAAATGAACATTAATTTAGCATAAATCAGGAATAAGAGGAAAACAGAAGAGGTACTCCAATTTGAAAGGCTGAGGTGTTAATGTTCTGAGGTCCTAAAATCTGCCTTATGGAAAAGAACTGCCTAATTTCAAACGTAAACAAACACCCCATCAGTATCTTAGTATGTTGCACAAGCTTAAATACTTTCCAAAGGACAGAGATTTTCCTAAAAGATAGTTCAGGGAACTGGTAATACAAAATGCTGACTTTTTACTTAATTGTGTAGCCTGGTATTCCACCAAATTCATCCTACTGTTGCTCTGCCCATGCAATACAATGCCTTCTTACTAGTGATCCAAACTATGACATGCAGCCGCCACTGCTGACTCAAATTCAGTATCTGCATATTTTCCTCAGCGTTGGCATTATAATGCTTTTCACTGCTTTCAATCCCTCTGCAACAAAAGAAAAAGTTTTTTGCAAAGAAAACATCTCACACACTCACACATGGTATTTCCAGGAGCATTCCAAGAGCGTTATTTACTGCAAGGAGGATTATGGTTAACCTACAGATACTTTGTGCAGGGAACCCATTTCTTTATTCCTTTCATTAGAGTCTTCTGGAAGTAACAGGTGCATAAACTGAAAAATGCAAAGTTTGAGACAACACTTGCTCGTTGATCTCTGACAACCAGTCAGGGTTTTTTTGGGTAGAATTTATTGTCAGAACATTTTTATTTCACCAAAAGTTCCTGCTAACCATTCACCTCAGCATTTTGATAGGAAAAGAGATGCAGCTCCTTCTACTGCAGCCACTCACGCAGAGAAGTCTGATACTGAATCAAACTGCAGGGTCTGGCTTATTTCAGAGATCAAGATGGATCAGACTGTTTCATTTACCTGGTGACAGGAAAGTAAAAGAAGTTCAACTTACCACCCCACCTCCTGCTGAGTGAACCAGCACAGACATGCCTTCTCTTAGGTTAGCAACTTCAAAGAGCATCATGTAGGCAGTTACAAAGTTCATGGGAAATGCAGCAGCTTCAGAAAAATTCATGTCATCTGGGATCTTGTAGACAAATTCTACTGGGGTACACACTACTTCAGCCCACGCATTGTAGTTTACAAAAGCCATGACTCTGTCTCCAATCTACAAAGAAGGAAAAAACTGATGAGGATATGGCTGCAATTGAGACTGTAGAGAGCAATGTGCAAGACTCTCCTGTGGATCACCACCTGTCAAGATAATTGTGGTCCACATCTTTGGTAAAACAGCAGCTAAGCTGCTTAGCTTTGAGCTTTTACCATTTTTTAACGTGTTTTAAATGTGAATTCAGCAAAACTATATGAAGTTAAGGCCACTTCTTTTTTGATACAGTGCTTCTCTGATGGAACAGCCTGATATCATCACTAACACAGATAATCTGCTTGCAGAGCTCCTAAATAACAAATGGAGCTGTATGCAATAAAAACAGCATTCTTACTAGCAAACAGGAAGTTTTCTTACAGAAAAAAAGAAAAAAAAAGCACACAAAAAAGGAAAAACATTTATAGTGATAGTTATGAGATGCATGGAATAAACAAAGTTATTTGTAAGAATTTTCAGTTTACTTTCTCAGTCTTCACATTAATTTAGATCCACTTTTCCTCTCTGTGGATTAAGAGGGGAAAGCCTTGTACTCTGGTAGACAGAGCACATGAAAGGGTTTGAAAATCACTCATTTAGAAGATAAGGCCATCTGCATCCACTCTCTTTTTATTACCTTAAGAACTGATTCTACCAATACACTTCCATGTAATTTCTACAGTCATGTATCATGCAGAATTTGATCCTGTAACTTCAAATAAGTCACCTTAAACATCAAACTATACCTCTGGATTCTGAGGCACTACTAAGCCTACAGAGTGAACCTGACAGGATTTAAAGAAGCAATGAAGTATTCTCTTGGAATGCAACATTTCTCTACTCCATTTGCCTGGAAAATACACAGTAGTGAAAGGGTATTTCACTATGGAGAAACAGAGATTTTTTTGTTAATATTAGATAGTTGGTTGCTCCTAGGAACCTTACAGAGGTCCAGGCACAACACATTCATACATCTGTATAATGGCCTTCACTGCAGCTTCACGTTTATAAATGGAGATGGTGACTCCCCACAGATGGGCAAGATTAACAACAAGGCAACTGGAGCTCTGAGGTTTCTGCAGGAGTACAATCAGACCCGGAAAGCACCACTTGTGCAGAAGTAGAAATTGGTCTGCTGACCCTACTGGGGAGAGCCCCAGTGAGCAAACATTTGGCCAAGAGATACTTACACCTTCACAGATGTGACTTACAAATTCTTCACAATGGCCTGTCACCAGCAGCACCTATCAATCTTTTACCTTGTCTTAGGCCTCTCTGCCTTTCTACACCAAGAAAAATAGCATCCTTAGCCATGAGAAGAGCTCTTCAATGGAGCCACGGTGTAAGTAATAAGGCAGAAATAGCCTCAAACTTCAGGACTTGATGTTTTAGCTAAAATTAACAGCAGCTGTCCCTCTAAAATACCTTTTGTTTTGTCTATCTTCTGTTCTACTAATACTGTAGAAATAGTACTAGTTGTTCTTGGACTATTTTAACCATCTCCCATGGCAATGGAACAAGGTGCAATACTTTTACACTCAGACAAAAGTTTAGAGCACAAGTACATTTTGGTCCCCCAGGTATTTGTCCATCCATTTGGCTTTTGGATATTGCAGGTTTGCTAAAACCTAAGGTGCTGCTGACAGTTCTGAAGGGCTTGTCTCTCTTAGAATGAGAATGGTGAAACAGAGCTGTCATTCCAATTTACTAAAATGCCTCTTCCTTTTGAAAAATGCTTTCAAATTAAGAATGCCTTACTGATAACTACTCTGTGGTTCCCTTTTACTGTTAGAGAAGCATTTAAAAATCTGAAGTCTGTTAGGATTGATTAGTGACAAAGTTACTATGTTCTACATCCTTAGAGAGAAACATAAATTACAACCCAAAAGAGTGCAGAGAAGTCCCTCTTGGTGATTCCCAAAGGATTTCTTGGCAATAATAAATATCTTATTTTACCACACTGTACAGAGCAAATCATCCCATCAGATTAGGCATTAGCTCCTGATAGGCACCCCCAAAACTAGAGACAAATCAGGCCTGATACATTTGAGCTCAGCTCAGCAGAAATCAGCTTTTTCTTTTAATGGGAGAGGGAATAGCATTACACCATTATTCCATAAAAAAGGTTTTCTTTCAATGTGAAATATATTCTTACATATTGCTGCCAAAACAGACTGCTGTTCAATGATGTCATACGGTAATGCAATCGCAGCAAACGAAGACAATAAAAGGTTGGCACTATCTCAGGTAGCACAAACTAAGGGTCAGTGCAACACGTTTTTCCAGAGCATGAAATGCCCACAATTAATGTGACTGGAACTGGAAGATATCCACAAAGGAAAAAGAGGGTCAGAAGATGCAGGGTGCAATCTTTGCCATTCCTGACACTGCTATGGACAGTGGTAACAGCACATGTAGAGGAGACCAGAAGCACCTATCATGCTCCTATTCTGGGCAAGAAATGAATAAAAAACCAGATAGAATGTTCTTGCATCCTCCTCACAGTACCATTCCCCTGTCGATGGGTTCACACGTGTGCACAGCAGTTGTTCTGAGTGTCAGCCCTTCTAGATCACTCAGACCCCACCATGGCTGTGCAGACCGTATGCAAAAAATAAAACACCATAGCTTGTTTCAATTTCAGGGAGTACACCAAAACACAAACACCTTCCATTGTCAGAACGAAGATACAACTTTAAAAGAGACCCAGTATGCTCAGTCAGGTGCAATGTTATTCAAACAAGCACCATATGCTGTAGCCTTGTGATGCCCTTTAAAAATAGCAAGAACTTTTAAACTGAGAATGCTGATCTAGGGCAGAGACTTTCAATACTCTTTTCATTGAACATTCTTCAGTATGGAGTATAACTATAACACACAAATACTACAGTGAAACTGAAGCAGTTGAGTTTCAAAAAGCAAAGTTACTCTTCAGTTATTGTTTGTCACAAAAAATGTTGTAAGATTGTGACTTGTTTCAAAGCAGAGATGGGGCAGGAGAAGGAAGGTAGAGAAATGTCCTAAGAGCAGCTCATCATTAAGACCCTACTAGAAACTAAATTGGCCATTATCTTCACTCAACTGAGAAATTCTACAGCTCTTCTAGAAAAGCAAAAATGTTACCTTAAAATAAAAATATTTTAGGTAATTGCCTTCTTAAGATCAAGATACAATGAGAATTCTGACAATGCAATTACTTGACTGACTTGGCAAATAGCTAAGATAGGATTGACGTGCATTAACTCAGTTTTTATTTCAAAAATTTTCTATCCACCTAGGAAATAAAATACAAGAATGGAGGGAACACAGATGTTTAACATTATTAATGGAACAGGAGGTAGAACAGAATGATACTTACATGTAGTAAGAGATACCAAAGAGTACATACTGCCAACCATTTATGAAAGTTCTATTGTATACATTAACTATTTATCATTTATCACCAGTCTCTTAAGTGAAATAGATAATTCTCCTGAGTGATCAGGAAATAAGTCATATACCCAGAATCAGGGGCCCAATTTTATCTCTCTCATGAATGCACATGGTTGCTAGAAGCAGCATTTATTGTAGATGAGGGTGTCTAACTCAAGATCAAAAGCTAGAACTAGAATCAGCAGCACATGACCTTTGAGGAACAGAACAACAATGATGGCAAACATGTCCAAGAAAATAAACCCAACAATTTACTGATTTATTTTTTTTTTTTACTTTCTTAGGGCACATTAGCCATGCTTTCCAGTTCCTGTTTAGCCATCAGGATACATACGTGGCACAAGTGAATTTTGAGGAAGGATTTCAAGACGACAGTGGTGGCTTTAGAAACTAATTCAAGAGGTCATTCTCATGCTTGGGAAGCAGCAAGGAAAAATTGCCCTTTCAAATCTCAACAGGGTGGTGAAGGCTGCTGTCGTCACTGGCAGACCAGAAGGAATTAGGAACAACATACTCAGCAAACTGGTTATTATTCAGTCTTCTTCTGAAAAGAAAGAAAATATTACCTCAAATCCTTTCACACTATCTCCAAGAGCTTCTACAATTCCAGAGCATTCAAACCCAGGAACAAGTGGCGTCTTAGGAGGGTTGTCAATATTCCCCTGTCGCACCATCAAATCAATAAAGTTCAAACCACTGTAAAACACAGGGAAAAAGTAAAATCTATTAGCATAGATCAAAGTAGATCACCTCAGTGATGGGAAATCCAGAAAACTTCAGGGCAGCAGTAAAAATCTGGGCCCTGCAGCATGAGGGACCCACCACACAAGGAACAGACTGACTTTACGCTGTGCTGCACAAGCCTCAGGCAGAAGAGCACACATGCAAGGCAGCCACATCTGTCATTAGCCCTAAGG
The DNA here is from genome assembly GCA_013400835.1 of Zapornia atra. Taxonomy (NCBI): domain Eukaryota; kingdom Metazoa; phylum Chordata; class Aves; order Gruiformes; family Rallidae; genus Zapornia; species Zapornia atra. The sequence continues at coordinate 45,066 of VZTU01021778.1, read as the reverse complement.
CTTACAACACTGATTACGAGTCATATGTAGAAAGTCACAAAGGGCATTTAAAAATTCAATACAGTGAAACATTATGATTTCTGTGAATACATTACTAGCTGGCAAGCCAACACAGTTCAACTTAAGAAGAAAACCCCAAACCTCACACCTTATAGATGATTTGGACCAAGAGCCACCTGATGTGTAACTGTCCTAACCTCCGATGAGACTCCAGGAATGAGTCTTGTGTTCATCCCAGGCAGGAGTCCAAACTTTGACATGAACTTATTAAGTGTCACTTAAGCTGCTGTTTTAAAACTGTTCCTCCTGGATCACTTTTGTACAGTTTGGCAAATGTTATTTAGGTCTTTGGAGCCCTAAGGGTTGCTGCTCAGCAGTAGTACAGGTCTTCCCCTGTAGTTTCAGTTTTGCAAAAAATCTTAAAGCATCTTTGCTTTGTCTTTTATAAGCTATCCAATTTAAGTAAAATGTTATTGCTTTCTAGGCAGTTACAAAAGACAACCAAAAAAGGGACTGTTTATCTACTATGTGCATCAACTGATTACTGGCACAAATGCCATTCATAGCTAGTTGCAGTTTTAAAATATGCTTCAGCATTAACCTATTGTTCCAAAACACCAAACTGTATTTATTAGTATGCAGCAATTTTGGCTAACAACTCCCCCGACTATGAAGCTATGCACATAGTCAGTCCTACTCATGCATATGATACCAGCAACTGCTTGGATACATAAAATTACTGATATGCACAAGTATTTATAAGATGGAGCTTTAGTCAGATACTAATCAAGGCACAAACAGATTGAACAGACCCAACAAACAAAAAGACAGAGTAGACTCGCAGCGTAAGCACAAAGACAAGGCAGCATTCATGAGATGTAGGTCACTGGGGGGAGTGGGGGAAGAAAATTCCACCAAATGTAAATATTTCTAACTGTGGTGGAGGGTTTAAGAGCAGCCTGAACCCACTACTTCTAGCTGTGTAAAAGCATGATCAGACATTATTTTTTAAAAGCATGACTTTGACAATGTAGCTTGATAAACTCAGGAGAAAAATGAAGAATAAAAAGAACAACCATCCCCCTACATTGGGCAAACTCCTAATATTAACTATACAGAAGGATAGGAGGGGTTTGGCACAATTAAGATGGGAGCTTTGAAAAGGCCACTTCTTATCCAGTGGCTAAGACCACCTCCTACATCACCACTGTAATGTTGATAATGAAAGAGAAATTCCAAATAACAAAAGTCATTTGGGAAAATCAAACAAAACCCCCCTCACCACAAACCCCAACCCCTCACAACATACACGGTGACAACCACTGTCTACAGAAGTTAACTTCAGCAATGACCTTCTGAACGCATCTTTCCACACTGTGAGCATTTTACACAAAGTTAACTTTTTGTACATTCCTGCAAGAAAGAGTGTCTGGAGGCAGAACTGTGGTGTGGAAACCTGTGCAGGAGCACGCACTGCGATGTTATAATAAGTAGGCAACAAGAAGACAGGTAATATGGCAAAGCCATAGCTATTCAATAATGACATATGATTACAAATACATTATTGCAGCTCGTTCTAGAAGCATTCATTCTTATGAAGTAACTCATCAGACAATTTTTGAAAGGGCACATACTGAGTTTTGCATCTAACAACGTAATACCAGCAATTCAGTTCTGTTCTAGCTCCATTTCTCTTTCGTCTGTCTTTATCCTCAATAAATGGCAGCAGTATTAAATAAAATAGAGAGTTCATCTCTATTGCAATGAACGTACAAGACTTGATACTAGAACAGGTATAAGGAGATAAAAAACACTACATGAGGTACACAGTACCTAAGTCACAGGCTTTTATCCTTCTAATTACTAGCTGGAACATAGAGTGTTGATTTGCTCTTCTAATCTAGTCACTTTCCAGAGAGCTGCTTCTTCACTCACTTCATCTTTAATCTCCCATATATCTACATGTTGCCACATCCTCTTTCTCTCATAGACATTTGTTTCCATTTTTCTCCACTTCTAAATAAGGACAGAAATAAGTTGTTTTATTTTACCTGTCAGATTTGAACAAGCCTCATCAACACCAATAGATTCAAAAGCACAATTAAACTGGATGGTAAGAACAGCAATTTTTATTTTCTTTTTCCTTTGAATAATCTGGAGAGCTCAAAGATAAATGGCTATTTCTGAACCTACCTCTGAGACACCCAACCTCATCAAGTCCTTCACTGAGATTCAACCTACAGCAGACACAGGAAGAGGGAAGTCTGGCAGCACAGATCATCACAAGAAAATGTGTCTCATGAAGATTGATAGCTCTACAGAATAAGCACAATTTCTTTCTTATATCAGTACAAACCAGCATAGCCTGCTCTGATGTCTAGCCAGAGGAAGCAACTCCTGAACTTTATAAATAAACCGCACATGCAGAGGGAGAAGTGTAAATGCAAAGTGATTCAGTAACAGAAGTGCACAATGTCTTGCAGTTACTTGGTTTTAATTCTACATCAAGAGCTGGATGCAAATGAAGATAGGAAAATATATTAATTACCAAGATCAGTATGTAGACATAGGGGTTCAGGAAGAAATTTTCCTGTGAAAGAAAACTCCTGTGGCGTAAACCCCACAGACTCAATTACCTGTGCATCTCTGGAGGCAGTTTATCAAACATGGAAGCACCTTTGTACCCAGCTTTCTAAGTCTGCAATTCTCTGCCTTAATACCATTTTGAGGATCTTGAACATTATTTTCTGTACTTGTAGCTTTGGTCCATTGCAATTTTTTTAAAGTGTGAAAAGTTCTGCTGATAGAAAGCTGTAACCTGTACTTCTTTCACCACCAGACCAGTGACAGTCAACTTGGTTCTCCCTGCTCCAACCCATTCACTCAAGAATCCTTAACACCTTCCACTGCAAAATACCAAATTACAGAGATGACACTTCATGCTTTGAAGAAGTGCTGCTTTTGATGTGTCTGATTTCACTGAAAGTGACTGCTGAAGTTAATAAAACGTAACAGAGCGATCAAGAGGCCTGCTAAGTTTTAAATTCTTAAAATCCTTCCTCTTACCCTGGCCACCAAATTACCTGGCAATCTTTAAAGCAAACAAACAAAAACTCTGAAGACATAATTGGGAAGGTTTACAATTAGCTGACCTCATGCTTTTTATCCATAAACAACCACAGTATATGAACAAGACTTTAAGAAAAATCTTATACACTGTCCCCGACTCTGCTATACTTAGGATTCTTTTATTTGCTACCGCTATCTTTTTTTTTAAAGTGCTGTTCCCTCACAGTTAACAGAGTCATAAGGGTCACTTCTGCCTTATTCCTCATGACGCACATGTATAGTGGCACAGGAAGAAATAATTTTAACAAAGAAAAGAAAAATAAAGGGAGGTAATTACAGGACACTGTTCCTCATTCACATACCCCATCTGAAACACCGCTTCAGTTTGTTCTAGCTACTTGTCTAACCTTTTAAACAGTATGTATACTTGTGTTCTGCAGACTGCAAATTATAATACGAACAAATACAACAATTTCAACTGCTCCATCATTATCAATCAAAAATTATTTCAGGAAATATGCAGAAGCTGTGACTCAGCTTGGACATCGATGGCTGTTCCATTTCTTAGTCACTGAATGAGGCTAAACATGACTCATCTCAGCTGACACATTTTGAATTGGATCATTGATATTCCAGACCTTCAAAAGGATTATTCATCTGGCTTAGAGCTAATAACAACATATCCTCCATCTCCTCCATTTATAGTACTATAGTACAAAATGCACATGTATGATTTAACTGGTATATGCATCGATTCAACTGGTTTCATCTCCCAGTAAATGCAGAGATCACAGAGTACTTGCACGTTTTACTGATATTTATCATGCATGCACACATTCTGCTTAAAATAAGAACAATTTTTCTCCATCACCTTGTGGAGAATGATGGTCATCATCTACAATGATGATCAACTGCAAACCAGATTCAAATAAAACCACTATTTGTTACGTCTCACCAGAGAAGCCCATCTTTCCTGTTCAGCACTGTATGCATTAACACGTGCACACTACACTGGGCAAAGCCAAGAGGCATTTTTCTCACTCAGTCACCCAGACTAGACTGCAAGTCCATCATCATCCTGATCAATCTTCTGTATTTACAGACTCAGGTCAAGAAGATTGGCAAATTGATTTTGCCTTGCTTGGAAGCACACTTTGGTGACCTGATCACATTTCAGCCTTACGGCCACTTCCAGCCAGGAATGACAAGCAGAAGTTGTCCAGCCCACAGGTTTCTCTGGCATGAAAGGAAGCTTCCAAAGCACACATGGAATTGTGCAACCTGGCTGGAACTATGAAGCAGTTGAACGGATCTACTGATGTCAGAAAGCAAGCATGCAACTTGCACAGGTCACTAGTAACAATGTGAACCTGAAGACGAAATGTTGTTTTAGCAGAGCCAAGTATTTCTATTTTACAGCCAAGCAGTATTTTGCATGTAACTTACTACATAGATACATCTACTGCTTTAATCAAATAGGAATTCATCCAGGTACTGGAGAGTGCCGTAACTCCCTCAGGCATTTAAAGGAATATGTCCACATATTCAGAACATTTTGATTTTTGCATGTTAGCCATTGCTAACTCAATGGTTAGAAAAGAAAAATCACTCAGAAAACCACACAGCCTATTCTGAAATGTAATTACAGCACTGCTTGATGGCAAAATGAGCTACCCAGCAGCTACTATGCTGCAATTATATCCCCTGAGCATGGGATTTTGTGCACTGCCCATAGTGACAAGTAGAGAAAAATTAAACAAATGAGAATACAAAAGATCTCAGCCCTTCATTTATTAGTCCTCATTCAAACTGATGGGTATCATCATTTTTCATGGGCAACACTTGGAGCGTGCATGTAGGAAATACTTGCAGAGGTCACAAACATTATGATCCCCACTAAGCACAGGATGGAAAGCCCCCCATCTGAACACGCCAAGACATTCAGGTACATTAACCAAATGGGATATTCCAAGATCTCAGGCACTGCCACTGGATATGTAGTTCAGAACATGCTCACTTCCCCATACAAGCATAATCTTTAATGCTAGTTAACTCTAAAATAAACTACTTGGCCTTCACAGTGGAGTTTATCTTACAGAAGCACCATGTTTTCACATAGCTGAAGAGGACAACAAAAGATAAAACCCTGCCTAGACAAAAATAGTTTGGTCTTTGGTACACATCAAGTCATGTAATAAGATCCTAATGTTACTCCTGTCACTTAAGAAGGTTCCTATTTTCACAAGGGAACGTGTGCACTGAGAACCAGCTATCTAGGAAGAACAGTCTGCTCCAATTACCTGGGCGGGGGAAAAAAACCGGCTTCTAAGAAAGCTCGTTTCAGGATGCTGCCAGATTGCTAGGCACTTGTCAACTGGGCACAAGAAGTAAACACCAGTAAGTTATCCTCAGCTCCAGCTACACTGCCACACCAGCTCCAAAGAAATATCATGACTTAAGTGATTCCCAGGAGAAAACAACCAGCTAGTATCAGGAAAAGCAAGAGGTGCTGAGCAACATACACAAGCTGGCACCCACGTTTCTCAGAAAGAAACCAATAAAACCCTGAACACAACGGGCCAGGTTTTTTCTCCCTGCTGGCGCCGTGCACATCAACGACAGGTTTTTCCCTTCATAAGGGCTGCTGACCACAGCCAGCCGCCCGGCTTGTACCAAGAGACTGAACAGCTCTGCGCTGGCCCTAGGGTGTTTTCCGGCCGCTGCCGGGGGAACAGACGGTACCTGGGCAGCCGACATTAGCGGGGCAGGAAGCTGCAGAGGCAGCCCGGAGCGGAGCTCCTCACCGAGGGGGAAGCCACAAGTGAGGGAAGTTAGTGCAACAGCCGCCCGCCCGCCCCGGGCAGCAGCAGGGGAGGCTGCGGGGCTCGCTCCCGCTCCCCGGCCCGCCGGGCACCTCCGCTCGCCGCCCCCGGCCCCCTCCGAGGGCAGGCAAGCCCCACTGCAGGGCAAAGCCGCCAGTTCGGGCAAGAGACAGGCTGCGCAACGCAGGCGGGCGTGAGAGAGACCCCCGGCCTCCCGCCCGCCCGAGAGGGGCCCGCACCCCGCCCGCCCCCCGCGGGGCTGCGACCCCCTCAACCGCCCCAGAGGTAAGGAGAGGGCGAGAGGTGATACTGGACCAGGCTTTGACGCGGATCTTCAGTTCCCCTTCCTGCGGCTCCGGCATGGCTTTCTTGGACACGCGGAGCTTGTTGAG
>VZTU01021778.1:291-38638 GCA_013400835.1 Zapornia atra | reverse complement strand
GGCCGCCGGAGCGAGAGGAGGGCACCGCTGGCGTCGTGAGGGGAGCGCCTGGGGCCGCCGCCGTGCCGAAAATCGCACCTGGCGGCCGGGCGGGGCGAGTGTTCCCCTGAGGTGGCCTCGAGCCGACCCCGCGCTCTCTCCTGTGGTGAGGGACTACCCGCGGCCGGCTGGCTTTCGGGAGACACACCGACCCCTCTCCTCACCGGCTGGGCCCGCCAAAGCAAGCAAAGCACCTGGAGCCACAGGTGGGAGCCTGCGGCCGCAACCCTTCCTTTGCCCTTCTCCCCACTGAGTAAGGGTCCGGTGCAGGAGGTGCTCCTACACCCGCGGGAGGCAGAGCCGAAAAAATCCCCCAGTACTTTAGCCTTAGACCTGGACTCAGCCCAGAACCACTAAGGAGCTTAGTTTGCAAGCCTAGGGCAGCACAAAACTCACTACCCTCAGACACCCCTCTACACATCACACCTAATGACATCCCTGCTTAAATCTCCATGTAAGACACACGGGGCTTCTTGTATTCTTTGTCCTGAAGCTGTTCTCAGAGCCAACTCAGCGAGTGGTCTTGGCCTAAGAAATAGCCACAGGCAGCTGCCTCACAGCTGACACAAGCAAGATACCTAAGTTTGAAACTCTGCTTTAAGGAACATCTAAGCTTTTCCTACAACAGGTGTCTTCCTGATGATCAATGCCAGCATTTGCTGGTTTCTGCAAGGAGCTTAATCCTTTAATGTGGGTGCAAGGTGTGCTATAAGAAGATCCCCACCAATAGGAACTTCCTGGGACTGTGCTGGCTTGGGGGCCCTAATAAGGCTCTAGCATGAGCCACTTAGCCCTGTGATAATTAGGGCAGGTGCCTGTAGCTACACCTATAGCAGCTGAATGTGGATTTTGGGAGACTTCTAGTAGTTCCATAGATGTATAAATTTTGTCTATTGAGTTCAGTATTATATGCTTGCATCAGGTTGCTCATGGCCACTCAGTCTAAATGAATCCATTGCTTAAGTGCCTAAAATTGTGTATGTATTTATGAATTTTCAAAATTCATTGCAGCATGTTGTGTGTTCCTGTGAACCTCTTTGTGGAGATGGTTTTTCTATCAATGCCCTGCAGCAACTGAGTTCATCTTGAGAAGTTTCAGGACCTTTCTGACTCATGGTAAGGATTAGCCCCAATATCTGTGCCTTTGTTGTAGCCAGAATTCATCAATATTCCTTAATGTCACAATATGCATTTATCTCATCTCAGTCTCTGTGCTCAGCATATTGTATGTAGAGGAAGAAAAAAACCCTGGGAATTTCTTAGCTATAACAAGTAATGGGGTAAAGCATTTTCATTCACATTGAGTACAGTGAGATAGTGTATGGGATAGAATTTTCATATTTCTACTTAGTATACAATACTTGAGCTTTTTATATCTGGTCTATAACATGTTTGCAGACATAATTTAAAGCCCATTTCTGATTATTTTTCATCTAAGCCCATCATAAATGAAGCAGTAAACAAATACGTGTTAGGAGCAAAGAAGTACTAGCCACAGGGAAACTTCACTAGCTTCATTATCTTGAGTTCAAATAGATTTTATTAAAAGTGAAGTCTGATGCCTCATACATCTCTTACATTGTCCTTAAAATATGTCTCAGACAAAGATACAAAATGGGCTCATTAACACCACTGAGAATTTTCTATATGACGTGTTAAAGTGATGCTATCCACTTCATTCTAAATAACAGCTTGTGGAGGGATCTGAGTGTTTTAAAGGTCAGGAAGCTTTTTTCCTCCCTTGCTCCCCTGATAATACCATGAATATTCCCTTCCCTGTTTCCTGTACTTGGCTAATTCAGTGCTGTAATAGGGAATACAAAGTTCTGTCACTTTAGATCTGGCCATTTGAATGCATGACCAGGCAGGCAGCCATTGAATAAAGAATAACATGCATTTGACTCCAAATGATTCACTCAGCTGGCATCTTATTACAGTTCTATCTCAAATGGTAAAGTGCAGAATGACTGGGAAAAGTAAAGCAGATAGCATATGTCAACTAAGTGACATCCAGGATAATGAAGGGACTGCAGGGCACCTCACTCACATCACTCCAGCAGTCTGAGACATCCAGAGAAGTGAATCTGGATCTTTAGACTGCTTTTGTTCTGCATTGGTTTGTCTGCTATTGACAAACCAATGCAGAACAAAAGCAGTCTAAAGATTGATTGTATTGATTGACATTACCCATAACGATTTTAAGCTATCTCTATTCCTCCTTGGTCTTGAACCGAAAGTATTTATCCTAAGTGACTTAACCAGGTACTCTTTGCAAGTCAAAGTGACTGAAGGACGGTCATTTCATAGAAACATAATGTCTTGCTTAAGGTAGAACCAACACTTGCATGTGTCAGTTGTGGCAGCTCTGGTAACCCATAGCATTTTTTAAAAATAATTCCTTTTTATTTAATCATTTAATTTACACACATTTCTTTAAGAATAGATGATGCAGTGCAGAAACTTACACTAAGATGTAAACCCAAGATTTATTCTGCGAGTTGACTGTTAAGTTTTACCACTCTGGAAATAGGCTGTGGGATGGCCATTACTGTCACCTAAGACTTAAAAGCATAGCGAATTCTAATGCTAGCTTTCCACTGACTTCAGCGGCCAGGGGCTGAGACCTCTAACAGTGAAAACACAACACTTGATTTGATGGGTGTAGTCAAGTGGTGACAATATTAATGAACATGAGGTGAAAATCTGAACAAAAGGAAATTAAAGAGTTCTGTGATCACTGTCTTTATCTGCTGGTCAAGTTGGCATGATCTATTCAGCTGTCATTCTTTGTAGTGATTTTTAAAAATACTCTCAAGAAAAGAAGGCGAAATGGAGCAGTGTACTTGTGAGTAAATGCTGGCAGTTACAGTCAACAGCTCTTCCTGATTCAGGTCCTTTATTTTCAGAACTTAATAATTGTTTCAGCAAAAGAACCTATGTCAGGAACAAAACAGTCTTCTTCAGAGATACTGTTCTGAGGGTTGGTACCTGAATTTCACAGAGGGGAGCAGCCATTCAGCATAAATCCAGTCGCAGGATTACCATACTTTTAGAGTAAGGTAGCTGAAGAAATAGAAATTGTTACTGGAAACACAGACCGCCTGGAAGGACAATCAAAAACTAAAGCAGATGAGTTAAATGTTATGTAGTTAAATGCAAGGTTTGATTCTGTGTGATTAAAGCTTTGCTCAAAGGAAGTAACACACCGGTGGCAAAACCAAACCCTCAATAAGAATGGGTAATATTGTGGGTTTTGTCTCAGTTATTTTCTTTGGGGCATAGATCATACTTTGTCTTAGAATAAAGTATTAAAAATATTTTTAAGCTAAATGATGTATTTTTATAATAATTATAAATAGCACTAGTAAAAGCTTTGATATATGTTCTGGCTCGTTTAATGCACAGCCAAGCCATTGTTTTCTTTACACTCTACTGTTAAAAAATTCTGTTTACTGCAAGGACAGAAAACATGCTCTGGAGGCTCTTAACTCTTCATCTTATTCAACACCTCCCCCCTACAGCTTTGTGTGCTATAAACCATCCATATTAGTTGACAGAAGTTGCATCTTGCATCTTAGGTGTTATGTTTTGAGAGCATGCTCAGAATACTATTTCAGCTGTTGGTATAACCTATAGTCCACAACTTCTCTTATCAATAGGAAAATGGGTTCAGTGACTTCCCCTCCCAACCACATCATTGTGTAGAATGTAGTAATAAAGACAGACATTTCCAAAGGAATCTCTCAGAGTATAGGATGCCAGGTTTATTTGCTTTTTTAAAAAGCAAAGGAGACCTCTATTTCCTAAGGTTAATTCACATTGTGATAATTATTTTATCTTAGCCAGGGGCTTTCTCTTACTGGTGAAGATTCTTACTATGAATCACAGAAGCAATGAAGCAATTCTCTCTTTATAGCCACTGGAAAGAACTGTACATTTCCCTTCAGTAGAGAGAAGCAGTTTAAAGCTCCTCAGAATCATCAGGAGTAATGAAAATGTGTTGTGTTTTAAATTAAAGAGGAAAAGAAATCAAAGGATTCACAGAGGATTTGCAAGGCCAGTGTATGCCAATATGACTTACCCCGTTGACTGCTCAGTTATTGGATTCCTTCATTACTTTACAATTTACAAATTTCCTTCATTTGTCTTGTTTGGAAATTGTGCTCAGAAAATCCTGTGGTGTGTACAATAGAAATTAAATAAATGGATCACATTATTGTTGATCAAGAAATAATATGATTTAAGAAAATCTAAATGGATTGTAAAATCTTTACGTCATGGTGATGATAATTGACAGTAAACACAGACAGACCAAAATAACACCTTTTAACAAAACTTTGTTTATGTATTTATTTTTAGAATCATACTAAAATACATGGCTAATTGAATCCAAGGTATAATGAAAAAAACACTGTAGGTATCTTCACCTTCTGGCTGCACATTCTAACCCTTCTGTTGTGTTTTCTGAAAGCTCAAAGTATTTTTTTACACTGAAAACAATACTATTAAGTTACTTTTGATATGAAAATTGAGGCTGTCCCTTTCTGGACAAAAAAATGAAGTGTAAAAGAAGTGTCAGAAAACAATTTCAGAAAGGGATAGTAAATCACAATGAGCAAAGTCACAGGAGATGAGTACATTAGTGCTATCATTACTTTAAAACTTCACTCAAGACAAGTAGATGGGCTATACAGTCCAAACTTCATCTTTTTAACTCTTTATGACTTGCATCCCTCTTTGTAAAGCTGAAGTGAGTTGTGTTTACCTCATATGAATAATAACTAGCAGTGTACACAGTTCACTAGTAGTAGTGTGCAAGCACTAAGTATCCTTAGACTTTATTAGTATATTACAATGCCATGCTTGAATTCCAGCGGGTTCAAGACATTATTCAGATCTTGTTCTTTAAGGTGATTCATAGTAAAAGCAAAAAAATGCTGTACATATTAATTTCCTGTTGGAAGTACTGTGGTCAGTAACTGGACTGTTAGAAATCCAGGGATGCACACAATGCTTTATGTACTTACTCATTCTGTGTGACTCCAGGCATTGAGAAAGAATAATCCTGCTTGGCATTTTGACTCAATTTGGACTCAGTAATTATGGATCCAGACTAACTTGTTAGAACCTGTTGTGGTTTAACCTGGCTGGCAGCTAAAACAACCACACAGTTGTTATCTCATTCCCCATTCTCCCAGAGAAGGTGAGGAGAGAATTGGGGGACAAAAAAACCCAAATCATTCACAGGTTGAGATAAAGACAGTTTAATAATATGGAAAAATAAGATTAATAATAAATATACAAAATAAGTAATTAACAGCACAGTTAGTTGCTCACAACCCAAAGCTGAGGCTCAGCTAGTTCCCGAGCTGCGCTGCCTCCTGGCCAACTCCCCAGTTATGCATGGAGCATGACATCATGTGTTAAGGAATATACCTTATTCCTCCTGGGTTCCTGGATACCCCCTGCCTTCATAGCAGCAGGGCTGAGACACTGAAAAGTCCCTGACTGCTTGGCAATAACATCAGTGCGTTATCAATTTCATTCTCATCCTAAATCCAGAACACAGCATCACACCAGCTGCTAGGGAGAACACGAACTCTGTCTCTGCAAAAACTGGGACAAAACTTGTGAAAAAAATCTCTGAACTTTACAGCAGAGCTGACATGTACAGAAGAATAAGAATACAACCAATACTGAAAATGGTTGAAAAGCTTATAGAGTTGTTACACTGGATATATCCAGTTATTATACTGGTTATATCCAGTTTTTAACCACTGTTGCAGTACAGTGCACAGTATCATCAGGAATATGAATGCTCTTTTCCAGGCTGATTAATAGTGCATTGTATTTTTGATCAAAGTTACCTTCTACATATTTCCACTCTATTTTACCTTTTTGTGACTTCTTTTTTTTTTATTTACACATATAGTACAGGTAGTTCCTGAATCTGCTCAAGGAAACAAAAGTGAGCATTTAGGTTTACTAAGCCAGGCTCTATTTTGCATAATTCTGAAGTTGCAGTCCCAAGAGCATGCAACATAAAGGTAGCTGCTGTAGAAGCATTGATGCTTCTAGGTTGAATTTAAACTTGAAGGCATTATACTAATTTACATCTCTCGTGAAATCTCTGTCACAACACAGAAGTTCTGTAGGGTTTACAATAAAAATAAGTCTCCTTTCCCCCCAGAAACTCTTGATGAAGTTTGCAATACCATTCCGGTTGTGCCCTCTGTGATGGGCCTTTTGAAGAGAGGAACAGGATGCTCTTTAGCATAATTGTGTTTTCTAGGGAGTGTTTTATCATGGTCTATTAATAGTTTCTTTTCCTCAGTTCCATAGCTAGTTACTGCTTTCTAACTCATTGATTTTAATAAACCAACTGAGCATGCCATTGTATTCTCTTCTACACTCCCTTGGGAGAAAAAGAATAAAGTAGCAAAACCCATAAATGCCAGCTGATTAGGAGATTGGTTCACTGTGAGCACGCTTGAGATGCTAATGGAACTGTTCATTACAAAGCTGCTGGGTTAGATCTCACTTGGGCTGGCAGAGACAGGGATTTTCACTGAACAAAAGTCTATGAGTTTGCAGACAAGATGTAGAACCTGTACTGGGTTGTTTTTTTCTGGGATGGAGTTAATTTTCTTCACAGTAGTTCATATGATGCTATGTGGTGACTTCGTGACCACAACAGGTCTGATAACACTCCATTGTTTTAGCTATTACTGAGTAGTGCTCACACAGCACCAAGGCCTCCTGTTTCTCACGCTGCCTGCCCCACCAGTGAATAGGGGTGCACAGGAAATCGGGAGGGGACACAGCCAGGACAGCTGTCCCCAACTGATGGACGGGGTATCCTATACCATATGATGTCGTGCTGAACCATAAAACCTTGGGGAAAGAAGGAGGGAGGAAGGACATTCAGGGTTATGGCTGAAGCCCTGCTTTCCTGGAAATGGCTAAAGATCTGCCTGCCTGGGAAGTAGTGAATAAATTCCTTGTTTTGCTTTGCTTGTATGCAAAACTTTGCTTTGCCTATTAAACTGCCTTTATCTCAACCCACAAGTTTTCTCAATTTTGCCCTTCCAATTCTCTCCCCCATCCAGCTGCAGGGGGAGAGTGAGCAGCTGTGTGAGGCTTATCTGCCTGTGGGGGTTAACCCACAACACAACAAAGAAGACAGCTGTCTTCTTTTTATAGTGATTGTAACAGGGAAACTAAGAAATTAGGTGGGAAAACTGGCCAGAAAATAGCTTATGTTATTGGTAATGGCACTGTACCAGTATTTTTAATACCACTAGAATAAGGGTTATACTTTTATCACTTATGTATTGCATCTGTAGTTGTATTTCAGAGTACCAGAAGATAACTGAAAAATATTATTGTAGGATGAAATGAGGCTCATTTGCTGACACCAGTGTTACTACAGAAGAGGACTGGCTGTGCTGTTCTGTTTCTTAGGGTCTTTGAAGATATATTGGTTTAATTTCCAATGTGTTTTTAAATAATAATCAGCTAAATGTTAGATAAAAGTGCATTTTGGAGACAAAAGTTAATGTAAACCTTGCATAGCAAACTTTCAGAGTTGCTTGATACTTTAACCATGGTGTGAGCAATGTCCTTTCCCAATAGCTAACCAGCCAGCAGTCTTTAAATGTGGAGATGCTGACTTGATCTTCGGTCTCAGGTAGATAAGGGGTATTTTGTTACTAAATCAGATCCAAATCCCAATACTACCTTGGTTAAGCTGCATCATCAGAATTATTTCTGCTGAATGTCACCCAAGTTTCCTCAGAGACCTTGAAATTAGTGGGATTTTCAGGCAAATGTAGTTCCAAAAAGTAATTTTTCAAATGAGAGGCTAGATCTGTAGTTCACCTCAAAGTCACCTCCTTATAGGATGATGAAGAGGCCTAAACTACTTTCAAGTCTTTAACTGAAGAGCTGAATTTCTCCAGTTTAGAAAACATAAAGCTACTGTAGGGTTAATAAAGTTAAAAGAGGAGCAAGAACCTATCTACAGTTATTAGCTAGCTTCAGAAAAAATGAACAGTCCTCCAGAAAGTCAACACTGCAGGATTTTTCTCTTATTGCAATAAATTTTAACAAGGGTGTGTGGAGGGGGTGGGGTTGGTGACCTTGCTGTCTTTTGGGAGATATGTGGGTAGGAACATGAGGGAAGGAAGAGAGAAGGCGGTGCCTTATGGACACACCTAAGCATAAGAATCTGGTATCATTTCATGGGAAGCAAGCACATCAAAAGAGAAATCCATGTGAAGCTGTTCAGCAGAGGTTCATGAGTTACTTTTGAGAATGCATGCCCTATCCAGATAAAACAGTCCTTTAAGATGGGCAAGAAATCTTGCAGGATGAGTGTTCAGTGGTCTGAAGTACTGCAGGCAAGAACCAACAGGGACACAGAACAATACTCCCTTTAGTGATGCTGCAGCTTCATGGCTACCAAGGCTCACCTCTGCAGGAGACTGCAAAAGTTATAGGGAAATAATTGAACAGAACACCTATCCAGCTTCCTGGATGGCCAAGCAGCTGTGAATTTTGTGACCAAAGCACTCCTCAAATAAAAAAAGTGAGCCACATCTTGTCAAATTTTGGAGCTAACTGCCAAGAATTTTAGCAAAGATTCTGCTGGACATTTACAGTAATCACAGCCAATGCTGCTGGTAAGCAACATCAGAAACTGAACTTAACTTAAAGGGAAGAGAGATCATTTTAATAATTAAAATAAGGGGAAATTAAGAGGCCTTTAATTGGGAAATTGTGACATAGACACATCAATGTCAAAACAAGTGACAGTGCATTAGGCCCATCATACAGTATTCCAGCATGAGAGACAGGATGGCCCCAGAAGGAGCAGGTTCTTGCCAGGCTCTTGATTTTTCTGCTTGAGCACCTCAGCCAGGAGCTATATTTCTTTGCCAGAATGGAGAACAGGAGATTCCTCCATCAGGAAGAAGCCATTCTGAGAGGGCTAGTCCAGCCCAACAGCAACATTTCCTTATCCTAAACATGTGTGCATCTTGGCAGAATTACAGGATATGCTTAATGATACATCCTGATAGTAACCCCCCTTTATCATTGCTCTCTCCTTTGAATCTGAGAATAAAGTGCTCGTGCAGCAGATCTTGTAATACACCATGCAATGTGTTCGTAACCCCTGTATCACAGCCTACACAGCACACACACACTGCTAATCAGTGACAGAGCTTAAAACAACCCCTAAGTCACAACTTCCAGTCCTCTCCTTATTGATTTATGCCTGTATCATGCCTTGCTGAGTTACTTTCTGTCATCTGAGCAGCTATAACAGATCACCCCATCTGCGAGGTAAACCTTTCTTTGAGCCAGCCCAACACATGCTACGTCGCAGCTGGGTAGGAAAAGGGCACATTATTAGTCCATGGAGTTATGGAAAGATAAGGTTTCCAGAAGTTTGGGGTATTCTTACCCCTTGTTCAGCTGCTTGCTGCTCATTTCCACAACCTGCCACAAGATGTTGCCTCCTCAGCAGGGCTGGCCCAGCCACTTATATGGCCACACTATGAGACACAGCAGGGAACTGCTGGGCCTTAAAACTTCCTGGACTGTCAACCACAGCAAAATAAATGTCCATGCAACAACAACTTAGAGTAACAGTTTCCACACGTTTTCACCCAATGATCTCTCTCCTGGTCCTTTTCATTTCCCATGGGGTACTGCAGATCATCTTCCCTAACATACCTGTCATCTTATGTGCCAAGCTGAGGACAAGCAAAGGTATGAGGTTCCTGTAGTTAACTATTTCCCCTTTAGCCAGGACTAGGCCTGATGCTGTAGCTCATTCCTTACCCTCCAGACACTTTCCCATCATTCAAAACTGAGCAAGGAAAGGAGCCTCAGCAAGGTGCACTCCCAAAGGCAAGAATAAAGTGAAAATCACTGCCATAACATCTGCCACTTTGCATCTGAGGTTAACAAGAAGGCCATCCCCATAAGCACCCATTTTTGCATGTTCTCTAGCTCCTGACTCACCACAGATGTGCCAGTTGTGCCAAGGAACACGGATTTCTAGCTGTGAATACTTGTCAGATTGTGCTGGGACAGGGATATAGTTGCACAGTGTTCAGTGGAAAGCATTAACACAGTGAATCCTAGCTCCCCATAAAGGAAACAATATTCAGTTCTTGTGAAAAAATTGTAGTATTTTACTTCTTGATTCCAATTTTTATTGCTTTATCTTCAGGTTACAGTGTATTTAACATTGAACAGTCAGTCATCTATGTTATATGCTCGGAGGCTCTCCTGAACATCATCACTCTCAGAATCACAGAATCACAGAATCGTAGAGGTTGGAAGGGACCTCGAGAGATCATCGGGTCCAACCCCCCTGCCAAAGCAGCTCCCTAGCTCATATTGCACAGATAGGCATCCAGACAAGTCTTGAATATCTCCAGAGAAGGAGACTCCACCACCTCCCTGGGCAGCCTATTCCACTGCTCTGTCACCCTCACTGTGAAAAAGTTCTTCCGCATGTTGGTGTGGAACTTCCTATGCTCCAGTTTACAGCCATTGCCCCTAGTCCTGTCCCCACAGACCACTGAAAAGGGGCTGGCCAATTCCCCCTGCATCCCATGCCTAAGATATTTATAAACATTAATTAGGCCCCCCCTAAGTCTTCTTTTCTCGAGACTAAACAGTCCCAGCTCACTCAGCCTGTCCTCATACGGGAGATGTTCCAGGCCCTTAATCATCTTTGTAGCCCTTCTCTGGACTCTCTCCAGGAGGTCCCTGTCTTTTTTATACCAGGGAGCCCAGAACTGGACACAATACTCCAGGTGGGGCCTGACCAAGGCAGAGTAGAGGGGATTATTTATTGGCTTATTTTCTAGGTTCTGAGCAACTCTGTTGTTTCAAAATCTTGGGCTTCAAGATGAAGTGCAGGCTGTTCCAGATGAGCCAGAAGAGTGCCTCCAGCCTGAAGCTGAATTCAGTAAAATTAAACTGTGGTGACCTACTATTAACAAGTAAGTCTGTTGCCCCTTCCCCCACTAATTTTACGTTCTTTAACTCTAGTTTTAAGTAGACTGGAGAGATTTTGACAATTTTGTTGGAAAGTTATCAGGTACCAGTGACAACCTATACACTATGGCGGTTTAGATGAACTAGTTGTCATGACAACCCAGTTAACTAAATAAACATATCTGTATGCAGCAGCAGCAGCTCATGTCCTCTGCATCATCTTTACCTAAGCAGAAAGCATTTTGATTATATGGACAAATGAACCTGTCCCCCACCCCTTTGCCTCTCTTTGTCCCCTCCCAACTAGGCAATGATGAGGTACCACACACTACTGCTCACTACTCCTGAGCACCTGAACTGGAATCGTTACAGGAGTGTAGCTGTCTCTGACAGTGCAGAAATCCTGGTCAAGTTCTACTGTAATTCAAGGAAAAAAGGAAAGTTTGTGGATAAATCTACAGTAAACTACCTGCTGGCCAATAAAATCTGGTTTTACATAAAGGAACTAGCACAATCAAATATGATTGCTAGCCTGAGGTTGTCTTTAAATCATCAGGTTTTGGTAATTTCTTACAGAAATGCATAGCATAGCAACTTAAGTTACTCAGATAGCTCTGCTCACCAAAGATCTATGGGCTCAGGAATGATTGACACATCTAAGTGAATGCTCAGGTCACAACTAAGTTTTAATTGCCTTCACTACAAAAGGAATGTTATGCTTCATAGAGGAGTAAGTGTTCCAATGCCTCCCTCAAAACATGAGCACCAAGGAAAAGAACAGATAAAAAAAGAAAGGTTCCTTATTAGAAAGTTGTTGAGGTTACTGCAGGTTGAGGCCTTAAATGTGGTATAAAGAACAGATAACATCTACCTGCAATCATCTCGCACCAATGGCTCTTTTTATGTTTGAGAGCATCTATTTTCATGTTCCATCTTTTACCTACTGTGTATTTATCTGTCAGGAAATATTATTGTGTGGGACTTAACAGCAGCAATAAATACAGCCCAGGTAAGTAAGGCATAAATCAGAAGGAAGATGGATAAGAAATAACAAAAGAGTATAAAAGTACATGCCATAGAGCACCTGATAGACTTTAAGTGCTAGCACCATCATCATTATTTTAATAACTGCCACATCCTGGTAGTTCCCAGACTGATTTTTGATCCTGAAAGAAGCATCAGATCTACAGCAAAGCCCTCTTTAGGGCAGGGAAGTGTACAGTGAAACCACAGTTGAATTTTAGAAAAGACTTAAGTAGTCCTTGTCTGGTTTGCATTACGGTGTGCAGAACAGTTTACACTGAGGTGAATTTTATCCAATATTGAGTCTAGGATAGTGGAAATTGTAAAGAATATAAAAAAGGGTCTCATTGGGGAAAGCATTTAACCCACTTTTGTCCTTTTTGGCTCTGGTATTTTTCTAATGGGATATAAGTTCAGGCCTAAAATTAAACAAATTTTTAAATAGAGGGGCTTTTTTTCTCTCAAGTCCCTATGGATTCAACTAGTAAAGTTTTAAACAGGCTGGCTCTGAGAGTTTACCTGACATTGCTTTAATTGTAGTTTATTTAAATTGTAAAAAGGAAATAATTTGACCTTTAATAATTTTCCTGCTTTAAAAACACATGGATAGAGAACAAGTGCCAACTCCTTTCCCAAAACCCCAGCAACAATCATCCCCAAAACCCCACATAAAACTTAAATAGTGTATTCCTAAAGGAGAACATTTCAGTATCACATTTCTGGGCTGTCAGATTCAAGCAGAAAATGATGGATGAACTAAGTCAGCATTTACTGAAGGTAGAACCCTCGCTTGAGGAGAACAGACGTGTTATGACTGTTTTTGAGGCGCATCATCCCATTGTACTAGTGTGAAAGCTTTGAAGTCTGAGGATTCAGAGACTGTTGTTCTGAGGCATGTTTACCTGAAAGTCAATAGAGAGTGCCAAATTGAAGGAATTCAGTCCAGAGAAGGTTTAATTATACAGAAATTGGAAAAGACTGATGATTATTCTGAAGAATTTCAGAAATGTTATGAGAGATCTTGAAAAGGATTAGTTTTGCTGCCCAGGTGTGTGAGAATTGGGTGTTCCTCTGCTTTGTCTGCCTTTTCAAGATAGACCAGGACTCTTGAGTCCCTGAAAGCTGAAAAGACACTGACTTCTGTGCAAGTATAAAAGGACTCATGCTGACAAGGACTCATGCTGACAAGGGCCCAGGAGAAAATTTGGATTAGCAATTCAGTAAGAGCTCTGGTCCTATTTATCTGATCAGTCTCACTGAAAGCAAAGAAAACTTCTTCAGGCTTTTGAACAAAGGGCATTTATTTTTTGTACTGAACAAAGCCAGAGTTTACCATGCCTGCTTTGGTAATGGACAGCTCCATGCAGTAGACGAATCATCAGTATCTCTGGAACTGCACTAATTTCCACCAGCTGCAGATCTGACTCACAGTGCCTAAATGTGAGGGAAATGTCTTTATATCCTGAGCTCTGCAATACATCTCCAGGAGCCATATGACTGCCCACCACACAAAATTGTGAACCATCTGTCTTTCTTGCTTAATAAGCCTTAATGTTTAATAAGTAAATGAAATATTTAATATTTACAGAAATCACGCTGCAGAGTTGCCAGGTGCAAAATGGCCAACAGAAAGTACACAGCTGCATTTCTGCCTCTGTGGATGTAGCTGAGGAACTCCTCTGATGCCAAATGCTTTCTGAAATTAACAGTTCTTAACGAGCAAGCTTCAAGGGCGAAGTTTACCTCTGTTTTTTTTCAGCAGCACATATTTTAACGAGGACCTAAATAGGATCAATAGTTAAGCAACTCAGACACTTTTTTTCCCCTTCATTCTGTTCCTGTTCACCATCCCCTATCCTTCCCTGCCTCTCTTTGAACTGTAAATTCACTTGTTTTCCATGTTACACTCACAAAATAAACTGGTATAAAAGCTCACCTAAAACCAGCTTAGACATCTGTGAATAACCAGTTCAGATATAAAATACCCAATTTGGAGGATGTAAAAAAGTTTCCTTACTGATAGTTAAGCCCCAGAGATATATCTACATGTGGCATGTTAGCAACATTGGACACCATCTCCCATCTGGGTTATCTGGAAAGAATCTAACAACATTATTCAATAATGTTTTACTGGAGCTTTTATTTTGACTGATGCTCTCAGAGCAATGTTTTATGTAGTACATAAATTGGTGTGATAATCAGTTATCTTTATTCAAATTTTGAGTAAAAACCACAGCAGATTCTAATAATGAAAATAAGTGTTACAGTTTTAAATAATAAATATATTTGGAAGACAGTTTTGGGGCCAAAGAGATTTTCTTCCTCCTACTTGGGAGAAATGTTTTTCTTAGCAGAATGCTTTTTCTTGTTTATTTCTAGGGCTTAAGAAAACCAATTATTGATTTTCATGACTTCACTAAACAGCCTCATAAGACAGAGTAAGCAAGGCTGTCTAGGAGTATTTGAGATCTGCTGCTCATTCAGTCTTGAAGAAAAGCAGGAATCCAGGCTTAGAGAGTATCTTCGTGTTGCTCAGCCATTGATGTGCAGCCAGTTTGAGTGAATTGGAAGAATATCAGTATTTCTAGCACAGTAGAACAAATTCCAGGAGAATTATTTGGTAAACCCATTGTTCCTGATGTCATGATGTGAGCAAAACAGAAAGGTACATGTGGTCAATCACATGACTCTGAGGAGATCTACGAGTCCCATTTTAAATAGCTATAAATCACGTTGTTCGACAAGCTGCGATCTATCTGTCCCACAGAACACACCGGCCAGCCTGAGGCAGTTGTACCAGCTGGCACCAGCACGGTACCTGTGCCGGGCTGGATGGGGGACCAGGCGTATTCGGAAGCGCCTGGGAGGTGGCACCCCCCCGTGGCCGTACGCTGAGATGCTGGCTGCTCATCCCTTCTGTTCTCCAGCCACAACATATCATCACTTCGTTGACGCATCATCATCCTTCCTAATTCTTTGGTCTTTTTGCCACCTAGGAAGTGAGATCCAACCATAGCCCCTGCTAGAGCAACCCCTTGCTACTTCACCTCACCAGGTAGATTCTATAATAACATAACTCTTGTGCTCTTCCATCCAAATCATCTCATTTTTTTCTTCTTTATTCTTTTGCAGCCTTCTAGAGATCTGTCCCAGTTAACAGGCTCTCACAGAAACAAAGCTCTCAATCAGATCAGCTGCCTTTTAGGCCTTTTCAGCCAGATGATTGTAGAAAATGTGCTCCATCCACTGCACACACCTTTTTTCTTTTCCTCAAGCAAGGAACAATTTGATGCCAGGTGTGTAACATCAACTTCCTCTGTTAATAGTATTCCCAGATTTCCAATTATCAGTGGACCTTCATTTACATCTGTTATTAATTAATCAGTTACTGCATTTCTAATTTAACAGTTAATAGATTAAATCCACAAATAATGCATTCTCTATGAGTTCCATTTTTCCATTTTTAGCACTGAAACCTGGCAATGAACTACAGCACTCCCATTTTATTCAGTTTGTTTCCCATAAATATCTGCGAATCAGTACTGTAGATGATCTAAAAGGATGTTGCTCTTAGATTTAGAATTCCACCCTAATATTTTAAGAACAACTAACAATATATTCTAGCCAAACTTAGGCTTCTTTAAAAGTACTGATTTTTTAAAGTAGAAACATTGTTAGCACCTGTAACACAAATGTTAAGAAAGTAGCGTGAAAGATACACGATAAAATATGACAGAGATAATGTACATTATTAAGGTGGGTATGCAGTATAAACTAAAGCCTCAGACCATGTACTTTGCACAACTGTGCTAAAGTCAATGAAATTGCCAACTACAGATTTGCAGTAATTAATTTATTAGAAAAAATACAATAGTTTAATTAATTTTCCCTGAAATAGAGAATAAAATAAACACTATTTAAATGTCCTGGTTGTCAGCCCCTTTGCTACAGGTATTTGTTTCTGTATACAAATCCATCTGAATAGAGATTTACATCACTATGTCCTTAATCCTTTAAACATATAGAGAGCTTTTTGCCTGGAATTATTCATATTCATTTCAACAGCTGGATATCTGACTCTGGGCTCAAACACAAATCTAGCTTTCCTCTGAAGAACAGTTCCTGTTTGTTATCAGTACTTCTGGGTTTTACTATAGGCATCACGGAAGATGCCAGCACTTCATTAAGAACAGCTATGCAAATATTTTAAAGCAGCTGTGCTAATGGTCAAACACTGCAGCAGCTGCAGGATGAATTGTAGGGGTGTATCTTTAATACAATATATGTCCAAATGTAGTTATAGTATAGTGGAGATCAAGACAGACATAAGTCAGTAAATGGTCGTGACTGGACAGTCTAAAGGGTTACAGAATTCAGGATAAGAACAGGTAAATGTGCCTGAAATAATGAGTCTTTTGCTAGCCAGTGAACAGTCTTTCCCCCTGCAGCACGTTCTGACAAACAAGATGATTATTCTTCATTAATGTTTGAGTATTGCTTGGGAGTTTTCCTTCCTAGCACACATCATTTTCAATTTGAAAAACAAACAAAACCTAGCCTAAATCTTAAGTACTAAGTAACCGGCAACCATACAGTATAGTAAATTTAATGAACAACATAAAGCATAAAGAAATTCATGTTGAAACTCAGAATGCCATACCCAAAGTGAACATTCTGGCTACAGAATTATAGCTTCTGCAAGGGACCAGAAGCAAGTGTGATTCCTTTTTCTGTTTTTCTTATTTCTTAGATTACATGTTGTGAAGAGATAAGGTTAGAGTGACAGAGGGATTACCTAATGACCCTTTTGACTATTAACTTCTTTTTTTTTGAACTGGAGATGGTTTAACACATACTGTTGTGCAAACTGCATTGCTATGGCAACCTACTGGAAAAAAGCATCACTGTAGGTACATCACATACACATTGACATGTAAGTACTCACATGAGGTTTTTCTTGAAAGAGGAAGACGCCTCCAGATTTTGCATTATATATATATGATTTAGGCATAGGCTGAATATAAATAATCTCCTTTCTTGAATGTATACATCCTCTCTAACTATAACTGCCTCGACCCTGAATGAACTCTAGCTATGCAAGTGACGTTTTTTAAATTGAGCAGCATACACTGAACTTACTGAAATTAAATTAACATGTTATGGGTTTTCCCCACATGGAAGTGCTGTAAACTACTGTATGTACTATATCCTTTTGTATCCTTTAACCATCCCGAGATGGTTAAAATTGTTAAATACTCATTTACATATCAAATATGTAGAAATGTTAAATGTTCACATAAATGTTAAATACCAAAAGCCTGATCATTTGAGCACTCAAAAATATAGAAATGTTAAATGCTGAATCACTGCATGTAAACTAAAAGAATGACTAACAACTCACATCAAAGTGTATGCCACTTATTTTTTGCTAATTTTATATTATAACAGTAATTTTCTGACATAAGCCTTTGCACTCATTTTACTGTCAGGCTAGTGTTACTTATCCCATAGCTAGAGAATATAATCTGGAATATACTTCTAATACCTTTTTTTCAATTGAGCAATGGCCTTGGTGATTTGTTTGTGAGAAAAAATGCAGAAAGTAAATATAAATACCCTTTCAGATTGGAAGCTATATTTATATGCCATACTTAAACAAGGCATAAATGAATTTGTAATCAATCGTTCAAGTAAAGGAATCAATTAAAACCACCACATTCAAAATAAAAGTAGATACAAACCTATTTTAATAATACTCAGGTATAGCACAGGACCAGTAGAAGAGAACACTGGGGCACCCAGGTCTGGAGAAGTGGTTTGTTACATGACTGTAAAGACAGATCTGAACAGGAACTGAGGGTCTATAATGCTGCAGTGTCCAAAGCACCTGGCCAACTGAACAAAAAACTGGGCCTTTTTAGGTGCTTTAACATTTGTGTACAATACAAATGAGAGCTAATTGTTCTAGGCCATGGGCCAGTTTAAGGGCAGCCGACAGCATATTCCAATAGGAAATTCTCAGAACAGCACATTTACTACATCTCTTCCCTTTTAGGTTTACACAGCTTCTGCAGCCCAAGGGCCAGGGAAAGATTAATCTCCCTGGAGGATCAACCTTTCCATGGGCACAGTCACATTCTCCTTTAACACCACACTTTGCAGAGCAGCTGCAGCTTCCCTTTAATACCCTATGTAACTACACAGAGCACTTACCCAGGAGGAGTGAGGGATACACACTTTCAGTTCTCTCATACTTCAGAGGTAGTGTCCTAAAAAAATGCCTGTTATCACCAGACTTCTTGATACTCTGCTTGGGGGACTTTCCACTCCTCCCGTCCTGAAGGTAGAAAAGAGACTAAGAACAAGACATGGATTGGCTAGGAGGGCTGACTAGGTTGGAGGGAGTCCTGTTCTAGTTTCTGTGTCAAGAACTGTGAAAGAATTTTATCCAAAGATTGGCCAAGGAAACAGTTTCCCATTAGTAAATGTGGCATTTGCAGAACTGCAGTTTTAGTAACAAGCACTTAAATTTCCTTCTTTTTGCACTCAAAAGAGGGGGTTTTTTAGGCACTCAAATCTCAGATGGACATCGAAATACTGAAGTCTTTTGAGTTAAGGAAGTACTTCCCAAATTTCAAAGCTAATGTCAGGAAAATTATGTAGAATGCATTATGTGAAGTGTAAAGCCCCAGGGGTTTTACTGCAAATCACACAAGGATTTTTGTATGTACCTTGTTCTGGTTTTGGCTGGGATAGAGTTAATTTTCTTCATAGTAGCTGGCATGGGGCTGTGTTTAGGATTAGTACTGGAAACAGTGTTGGTTGCACAAGGATGTTTTCATAATTGCTGGGCAGTGCTTACACAGAGCCAAGGACTTCTCTGCTCCTCACCCCACCAGTGAGTAGGCTGGGGGTGCACAAGTATCTGGGAGGGGACACAGCTGTGACAGCTGACTCCAACTGACCAGAGGGATATTCTATACCATATAACATCATGCTCAGCATCTAAAGCTGGGGGAAGAAGAAGGAAGGGGGAACATTTGAAGCGATGGCATTTGTCTTCCCAAGTAACTATTATGTGTGATGGGGCCCTGCTTTCCTGGAGATGGCTGAACACCTGCCTGCTGATAAGAAGTGGGGAATTACTTCCTTGGTTTGCTTTGCTTGTGCACAGCTTTTCCTTTACCTATTCAACTGTATCTCAACCCATGAGTTTCTCACCTCTACTCTTCCAATTCTCTCCCCCATCCCAAAGAGGGGGGAGTGAGCAAGCAGCTGTGTGGAACTTAGTTGCCACTGGGGTTAAACCACAGCAGACTGCTGTGAGTTTCACTTTTCAACTAGTTCAAATGCTCTTTGATTCAAAAATCAACAAGATTTGCATTTCCTAAAAGGAGCAACAGCTGTAACTGTTGTTCTTGGCCTTAAAGTTCCACCCAGTAATGTTTAAAAAAAGGAAATAAAAACAAACTGAGATTTGAATTTGTACAATTTCTGTGCCAGATCTGGTTTGAGAGATGAAGTAGAAAGAAGGCTGCTGGGAACTGAGGAGGATGGTAAGTTAGTAATTATGTCTCCTGGTACCTGTTTTGTTTACTAATTAAAGATCTAATTGCTTTGCTCTATTTTAATTAACAATGTTCTTATTTTAATTAGTTACTTTTCCTGCATACATTAGAATTGGGAGAAACCACTCAGGATATAAATAATATGATGAAGAGCTTAAAGTTAAGCTTCTAAAAACATTTTAACAATTTCACAAGTGTTTAATCATGAAAAATAAATGTTCTTCATAAATGTGGCTCCTACTTCCCCAAGGATTTCCTCCTAGCAAAAAAAAATTGTCTTTTTTTTCTTTTAACTAAAAAAGTCAACTTATATCAAATGTAATTAACAGAGGCATCAAACGAGCTAATGCAGGAATATGAAAGGTTTGATAGTATTTAGATGTGTTAAAATGTTTAATCTGGTCAAATCTCTTGAAAAGTCCCAGTGCAATCGCCATTCCCTTAAGAACCAATCTCAGCATCATTAGCATTATCATTATTTTCTTCCCTAACAGAGGCTGGGAAAAAGCAAACAGTGCCCTGTAAAAGAATTGGAGAATTCATACAAATTGTTCCAATTCCTGGAAAGATACCAAAACCAATAACCTTTATACAAATACTTTGACATGGAGATATGTAGCAACTGTCATCTTTTTCCTATGAATTGTTTTTGACAAGTGTGTTTATGTTCTCTGTGGAGCAGATAATGGGCTTGGGATAGTGGGAAAACTATAAATCCTCAGGTTCTGGGAAAAGCCCTACCTAATGGTCCTATGTGCAACTTAATTTTAAGTTTGGTCTATTTGAAACTAATAGTAGTATGTTACACAGCTGGTTATAGACCACACAGGACTTAGTAGTTCATTGTCCAAGTGGCAATTACCAGTTGGGATTCTGCAGAGGCCTATTCTGAGTGTGCCTACTCTAAGGTGTAATTGGAACAAAATATATTAAACTTGAGGATGACAGCAACTCTGAGGTGTTCTCTGTTGTGAAGTTGCAGAGAAGGAAGAGTTCACCACTTGGCTTCACTCTAGAAGAGATCTGCATGCTCAGAGACCGAGGCAGCACCACAAGTCTGAGCAGCAACTTCTTCCTGGGGATGCAGAGTTCCTGTGGAGCAGCTGGGAGCTTCACCTTTGAAGCAGTAGAGATTACACCAGGAGGAGCACAGGCTCAGGCAGCATGGAGGAAGGGCTGTGCATCATCACCACAAGCTATGCTCTGGAGCAGGGCACAGCAGTCTGAAGACAGGCTGCCTTACACAGGGATAGTTGAAGTCACGTCCTCCAGCTCCTCCTCATCAACCTATTTTGTTAACTGAGGACTGGAAGCAGCCTGCTGGAAGTGCCCAGATCCAAGCGGCCACGTCTTGGCTGGAGGAAGTGTGCTCCACCCTTCTGGACCGCTACAGCCAGACCATCGGCGTGAAGGCAGTGCCCCCCAGACCCTTGGGGGGCCATGAGTGGCCACTTCAAGCAGTTCATGTGGGGTGTGGGACTGAGAGGCAGTAACGTGCTCTGAGTGTGGCATTCTCTGACCGCTGGCTGGAGAATCAGGACCCAGTGGGTCCTCCTAGCCAAGCTGGGACCCCTTTCCTGGTGTGAGCATCTGTGACACCCAGTGCCCACTGCCAGCCACCCCTGCCCAGGGCTGGGGGAGCACGGGGGGCTCTGAAAAGTCTCTGGAGTAAGGATTTAAGAAAAAAAAGCGTTCAAAAAGCATCAGATATGGCACTTCAGGACATGGTTACTAGTAGATAGGTGGTGGTGGGTTGATGATTGGACCTGATGATCTTAGAGGTATTTTCCTACCATAAAGATTCTGTGATGATAGAGATGTCTGAAAAACTCGGTAGTAGTTTGTTTATCATTTGTTTTAGGAAAAAAACCCCAAAAAAACCAAACATCAATCACAATGAATTGTGTGAAAAGGAGCTGTGATGTGTTCTGTTCCATCCAGCCCAAGTAAATGGTTAACTAACTAATGGTTTAATTATCACAGTTGATGGGGGGAGGGAATAGTGGGAGGAGGGTTCACTGAAGATTCTGGAAGGCAACAAAAAATTACATGAGATGTTACAAAATGTGTTTGATAAACTGAAGGAATCTAGTAATTAGTCTAAAGACACCAAAGGAAGACAGAGTGATATAGTTTTTAGGAGTGCAGAAAGTAACTAAGGAAATGGGCTATTCATCATCTGCTATGTACAGGACAAGAAGCATTCCTTGCTACAACTAGTATCTTTTAAGTTAGACAAACTCTGTAAAGCATGGCTAAAGGACTGCAATGGATTGTCCAGGGAAGCTTAAGAACAACTTAGATATTTATAAGAATATTATATATCCAATTCCATCTTTAGGGAGCAGAACATTAGGCAAATTCTTGAGGCCTTTTCCAAGCCAGTATTCTGATTACCAATCTTGTACTTTAATGCAACAGCATAAAGAGTATTTCAGACAGAATACTGTAGTAGAATACCTGCCACTGAATTACCTCTGGGAGGAGAAAACTAGTAAGTATCACACAGTTGTAGCAGGGACAGGAGGCAAAGGGAAACTGAATCCTTCAAGATTTGTGTTGATTATAGCCTTGATTTGTTTTGGTACGCTCCTGTCAGCTGAGTGCAACTCCAGCATCTTTCTCTTCTACAGTAAAAGGTCATGCTGCAGTTACCAACCAAACACAAGCTGGTATTTCAGTGCCTAAATCCTACTGTCCTAACACAACAGCCAAAGAATATTACAGATGCAATTATCAGAAGCTAAATAAAATATCTTAGAATTGAGTTTCCTAGAAAATCACTATTAGCTACTCAAGCCATGCTTGGGAAGCATTTATAAAAAGGATGCATTTTGCT
Source organism: Zapornia atra (assembly GCA_013400835.1). Lineage (NCBI taxonomy): Eukaryota > Metazoa > Chordata > Aves > Gruiformes > Rallidae > Zapornia > Zapornia atra. The sequence goes on along the minus strand of VZTU01021778.1, from coordinate 16,150 downwards.
GAAGTCACAGCCAACTTCAGGTATACTCCACAAGCTGCTTAATGTAAAAATCCCACCTCTGCTCCATTACAGCACAGCTTGTAGGGCTTGCCAGCAACCTTTTGGTCACGCTTGCATCCATCAGTGAGTAAGGGGGAGCACAAAGTGCAAACATCAAGAAGAAATTAGTGGTTTTCTTCATCTTACTCAAGACTAGCACTAGGGCACATGATTCTGAGAGACATGGAATGCTTTCAACTCACACCTGCTACTCAGAGATCAGCTATTTAAGAACTGGTAACCTGTTCACTTGCAAAGCACATCTCAAACCCAGCCTAAGTGGATTGTGCTTTTAAACACTTAAAACATTTGGCAATAAGGTCATGACCACTATGAGTAAGCCTCTAGTTCACCAGGAGTAAGGAAACAAGGATTCAGAGCACAAAGAATACCACCTACCTGTCACTGCCATGGTGACTGGTAAAGGTTCAACTACAGATAAACATTTTAGACCTCATGAATACTCACCTCCACTTTTCTTTCCTTAGGATGACACCCTCCAGGATCAGCGAGTGGTGCTAACAAGATGCTGAAGAGCAAAGTTCAGTTATGTTTCCTTGTGAGAAACATTAAGCAAGAGTAAACTCACCAAACCTCCCTCTTCCCTCCACAACCAAAATAAAAGTAAGACTGTGAAAGCACCTGCCACCTTTTGTATTTTTATTGTGCGTTTCCTAAGTGGTCAAAGGTACCACACAAGACAGTATGCATTGTTTTCTGTATGTAGTATGCCACACAGTAAGAAACAGGCAGATCCCCCAAACTTTTCATATTCTAATTCAAACAGACAAAAATTACACAAAATAGTATTATCTCATTATGCAGAAAAGGCAAACCATAGAAGGTGTCTTAGATCACACAAAATAAAGGCAGAAACTGAAACAGATCTTCCAAATCTGTACTGTCCATGAAAAAGACCATTTGCTTTTCGCAACACTAAAACAGATTATAAAAGTTATATCAATCTAGTTAGAGCTTGTCAACTTAAAAAGATTATTTAGAAATAAATATTTTAAGTTCTCAATTCAGAAGAAATTCAAGAGTGAAATTCAATCAAATAATAGATGCAAGAGCAATAAACAAACCCCTTTTTCTCTTTTTAATATAAATTAATTACCAAACCAGTTTGTTATAGATTACTCTTCTTTCTTTCATATAAGGATGCATATAAATTCATGAAATTGTTCTCAGAGGATAAAATTAAGTTGTTAAGATCATAATCAACTTCAAAGGTAGGTTTCTCTCCAAAAATTACAAGTGCAAGAAATACAGCAAAGTGTGCAGTGAGTCCCCATATCTTGAATGACGTTTTACGTTCGCAGTCATCGTATGTAAAGCAGTGCATCCGACTTAAGTAACCAGATGAGTTTTTGTAAGACAAGGGCTTGTAATTTAAGGGCTTGACAAAGTATTCCAATGGCACGACAAAAACATCACTCACTTCGTCTGGATTAGGAATGGCCTGGAATGTATCCTCTATAAATCCTACAACTGGTGTTACCAAGTTATTCATCTAAGAGAGGAAAAAAAATAAAAAACACCAAAACCCATTAAATCCGTATTAAGTAAAACAATGTTATTTATTTTAAAATATTATCTCATCCTAATCCCTTTATCTGAAGAAAAGTCTGGTAGCACCTTCTGTGTAACTATCCTAAAAGAGAGTAACTAGTTACCCTGCTCACTTTCTATTCTTCAGGCTGAGCAAAACCACTTCTCCCAGCCACTCCTCATAATCCACATGCTCCAGCCCCCATCTTCATGACTTTCTGCTAAATTCTCACCAGTTTACCACTGTCTTTCAAGCTATAGACTTGGATTCTAGCTGGACTGTCTTTCTTCATACCAAATGCAGTCCACAAATATGAAATGCAGAGCAAGAATCCCTTCCCTTCATTCTGCTGGCAACACAGGCTGTGCACTTTAAGAAGCAGTAGTTATTTACAGTTACAGGCTTGAAAAGGTTAGTATCAACCTTTGAATAGAAAATAGCCCAAGCTTCTTTTCTAATGATATGTTGATTTAGTCATTTTATTGCTTACTTTATCAATTCCAGGCACTAGCCTGCATATGACTTCCACCTTCTCTGGCTGGAGTCCCACTTCTTCTTTAGCTTCTCGGAGAGCAGTATCAATTTCATCTTTATCAATTGCTTCCCTTTTACCTCCTGGAAAACACACTTCCCCTGGTGATCTTCTCAGCTAGAATTTAAAGAAGTACTACTGTTAAATATAGTTATACATTTCCTCTTGGATCCACATAGATACTTGTTCAAATTGCAGAATCGCTATATGTTTGCTTTATCTTTCAAGCCAAAGCAGCTGGAAATAGTGCCAAGAGGTTTCAGCAGATCAGAGGAAATATGCCTTATCTTGCAAGCTACACAAGAAGTTGGGCCTATAACTAATCCTGAAAACCCTATCGGAAATACACATACTGCTTGTACAGTATTGTGCAATTGACAGTAGAAATTCTACTTCAATATTTCTTGTCTGCATAAAAGACAAAATTAATCTAAAAAATTTGAACGAGATTAAAATACTCAAGAGCAAGAACTTCAAAAATCCACATGTAAATAAAGTACCTTTAAGTACGCTATAATAGGCTTGCACATCAGAGGTCAGTAAAAAATCCCAAATACAATCAGTTTACCATCTAAGTAACTATAATTATTAGGGTCTTAACATTTCTAAGCAAGACCTCAAAACCCTTCCACTTTTGAGTAACAGAAAACTGACAAAGAAATTATCTCTGAACACAGCTATTGGGAGCGGGGCGGGGGGGTGAGTGTGTTTGTGTAAAACAGAGTTGTAAAAGGAAACGCTGGCAGAAGAGTTCCGGGAGGTTTACGTTGTTGCCTTTCATATATGGAAGGTAGAGAAGAGTAATATTGAATGCGGATTGAAAATTCACGTCAGTAAAAGCTGCACTGCATTGTCAGCTTTCTCATTTAAATCATCACATGCCAATGACAAGTTCTTTTTCTGATCTGGAAGTCATCTTTGTCTGCCACAGGTTTCTAGGTATCCCTCATTCTTCTGGCGGGTAAAAAAATGCTAGAACCGTCGGTGTATATCTGCTTGTAACCTCGGGCACAAACGCAGGCCCTAGGCCGCGCGGTGCGGGGAGCACCATGGCCCTCCCTCGCCCCGGCCGGTGCCGCTTCACTCGCCCTCGCCAGAGCCGGCCCCGGCTCACCCACCTGCATCGACCTGACAGTGAGCAGCAAGTGCAGCTTCCCCGCCCTCACCATCAGCGGCAGGAGGACAGACGCTTTGGGCAGCGGCAGGCGGGAGTATTTGTCTCCCACATCGAACTCCCTCAAGCGGAGCCGGGCTCTCTCTTTTATACTCTTTCTGGAAACAAACAGAAAGGAGCGCGGTGACACCCCGAGGCTGTGTCCCGGCGCCCAGCACCCCGCGGGCAGCGGCGGCGGTGTTTTTCCCCAAGCTGAACCGCAGTGACCCGGCTGCCGCCGTACCGCCCCCGCCCTGGCCTGCAGGTGACGCTGTAGGCACCGCCGTCCCCTCCCACAAGGCCCGGACAGGTCTCTCTGCCGCCTTCCCGTCGGGTTTTCCCCGCAACTGGCAGGGGCTGCGGGCAGGTAGCACCCACAGACGGCGGCGTGTGGACCAGGGATGACCACTACCTTTCCTGCTCATCCTCCCGCTCCGCAGCCGCCATCTTTGACACCCCCAACCCGAAAACAGACTTTCCTCTTCCTCGTCGTCTTCCGGCCCGCCCTCCCTGTGACCGACGGCGAGTCCCTCCAATCAAATCACTAGATCGCCAGGTTCTGCCTTCTGATTAGTGGCGGGCAGGCCACGCGAGGAGGCTCCGACAACTGCACGCGACATTCTCGCTCCCGGGCGGGCGTCCCGCGCTCATGCGGCGGGTGCTGAGGAGCGGGTTAGGGCGGGCGCTGCGTCAGGGCCCTTCACGGGGCTGGCGAGCGCCTGGCGGCGGCTTCCCCGCGCTTTGCACGGAGAAGGGCGGCAGCAGCAGCCGCCAGCAGTTCTTGCTGCAGCTGGGAAAAGCAGAAACCCGCGGAGCGGCGTCTGTAGCCCGCACACACCGGGGCTGGGGCGGCGCAGCACCACGGTGGCGCTGGGCGCCAGCTGAGCCCCACCCCTTGTTTTAGGTAAGGGCCTGTGCCTATCGGCGCTAGTGCTCCTCCTCTCAAGCGCCTCAAGGGGTAGGTAACGTCGCGTAGGCACTTGAGGTAACCCATGCTGGAACAATGAACGCGCAGTCCCTCTCTCCAGAAAAGGAAACACAACAGCCCAAGTTACAGGGACCGTAAGAACCAACTTCAGTGGTGTTACCGTGCCCTTTACTCTTTTGTCGTTGCACTAAGCTGGAGAACCTATATAGTTCTGTGTGTGGTATGTACTTCATACAGTTGACTTAAGGACTCAATTAAATGCCTGTTAAGTCTATTTGTTACATAAAGAAGAAAATTGCAGACTATCCAATTATGTAAAACGTTACTTCATACACAAAACTAAAAGGCAAACAACTACATACACCTGTCCTGCCTCCTTCACCTTTAAACTATTTTACATAGTCATTGTACGAAAAATATATCGAAATCTTTATGAAGTGGTGTGGATCTTCAGTGGAGGGAGCACAGTTTGTAGAGTACCAGTTCATCCTCACAGCCGTATGTACCACTGAACTGTTCCAGAAGACTGACGTTCTCAGATCCTATATTTCTCTTTAGCTTTCTCTTTCAGAATGCAGATATGCTATAAAAAAAAAAATCACCTTTAGTTAAATTTACCTTCAGAAAGAAGCCGAGTGATTTTTAGTTGCAGCATTTTGAGGAAAACACATCAGAAACATAATGTTTGCAAGTTCACTACTTGCTGTAAAATTGAGCTGTTACTGTTGCTTCCAAGCTTGTGTTAGACATTTGCATATTCTGAAGAGGTCAGTTTTGTTCAGTTACAGTATCCTTCATAGTGCCTTGCAATAGCATAGATCCATTATGTGTCTTTAACAGAATTCTATTAAATAAAGACTTTCAAAGGAAAAATCTTGTCACTTAACCAGATCTAAGAACATGTTTTTAACAACTAAGGAGGAGAAAATAAGTCAGCTTCTCTATCAGTTGTGCTTTTTCCAAGACTACTGCTCAGTGCAGCCTAAGAACAATGAAAAAAGATCTTTATGAACGTGTTTATACAGTGTAAGAAAAACCTTTTTACACAGTCCACACATAGCCATCTCAAAAACTTAGCTAGAAAATAGCATAAGATTTCACTAAGACAGACAAACGTGAAATCAAAGCCAAGCTACACACTACTTTCTTTTCAGACGGGGCCAGCAGATTCTGTCACCAACCATGCTGGGAGATTCTGCACAGCTGGGCCATGAGACTGGTGAAGTAGATTAATAAAAAGGTAAGGCATAAGCAAGCCCGTATGCATGTGTGTTAAATTACCAGCTTGGCACATTATTTTTTCCACCACTTTTAATGGGAGTTTCTGGTCAGATTTGAAGTTTTGTTAATTGTTGAGAAGCTCCTGGTATAAGCTGATACTCTTCCTGGTTACCTGTGGTTACAATCACATATGTAACAGTCAGGGCACACATGTACGTACTTACATTTAGATCTCTGAAGTATTCATTATAATCAAGAGCATATCCAACCACAAATTTGTCTGGAATTTCAAAGCCTATATCTGTAACAAAATGTAATTCTTTTTACAGTTTTGTGGTGTAAATAGCTTTTAAATACACAGTTTGCATTCAACACATGCTGCACCATTTAAGAGTAATATGTAACAAATACATCATCTTGCTTTTAAGGCACTTAGCATGCTTCTTTAGAATCAAAGCTGTAAATTGATGAGAGGTTAGAATCCATACCATCCTCATCAGTTAGTAATATGGTTAAAATGTTAAGATAATGTATTTTAGGAACAAAACTCAGGAGGTAGTCCTGAGGAAGGGGGAAAAGGAGTGAGATTTTACTTATGTAAAAGTAGGTGCCCAGCAGCTCACTAGGGATTTTTGGTTTGAAAACAGAGCAAGTTTAATGCAGACTCAAAACACATTACTTATAGGGTCAAAACCAAGTGATACAAGGTTAAGGCTTAATTCTGTTTCTAGTAGCAAATAGCCAACCCTGCACTAGGACCAACTAGGGAAAGAAAAAAAAAAGGTGACCTTGAGGTTTCAGCATGGGATAGCTAGTCATCTGTTTACAAATGTGTATGTATTTTCTCCCCAGTTCACTTGACTTTCCAGAAATTTATATGCCAGTTTTCAGACTTCCTGCATGAAGTGAAATTAGGAGATCATATTTTAGACAACCAGAAACATGCAATACTTACAGTCTGGTCTGTAACCTGGACTTTGATGTGTCCTTTTAACAAGCAGGCTGTAAGGCAGAGCAGAGGTTGTTTTTTAAAATATGTCTTGCTGTACACTTCACTTTTACCACCTCTCCCCACAAGCTTCTGTAATCAGACAGTTATATTAAAAAAAGTGAGATTATTTTAACAGAAAGTAGTAGTGTTCAGCTTTATAATTGAGGAAGAAGTGAAGACTCTAATCTAGGGTCATTCTGAAGGTTCAAATGACTCTATTGTTTCACATTTCATTCTCTTGAATTCTGCATCCCAAGTCATTGTTGTTTCATGTATCAATTTATCAGCAAACTAGAACAGCACAGACAGGTATGCAAGGTCAAGTGGCATGTAAAGATTTTAGCAGAGAGAGAAGATAGAAGAGGATGAACTGTGCAGTATCACAATGATTTCTTCCACAGAGTCGTATCTACTCTTGCTTTTCCTGTGCACTTTTGATGAAACAGAGAACCTCCTGGATATTCACTAGGAGGAGCATAACTGGTACATAAAACAAGTGTTTTTTCAAAGCATCATGAGTACTTGACAGATACATGGATATTCAAGAAATTCCTTTTCTAGATCTGGTTTTCTATGATCTGTAATGTCACTTGAAATAATTTTCAGTTGCTGGCAGTCTCTTAGATTCTGAAAACCTGTATGTCTGAGGATATTAAGAAAAGTTCTCAGTACTGGCATCACAACATTAAGACAATTGACAATGTGCTAGGAAACTTATGGGGAGAGCTGAATTTCCTTCAAGCATATAAGGTAAGAAACAAAGAATCCATCAGTCTATGGACTAGCAGAAAGAGACAGGAAACCTTTTTTTAGTTCATTTCAACAACGAAGGTGATACTGCATATGTAAATTTCCCTGTTTAATAAATACCTGGGTGTTTACCAGCTGGATGAAGATTGCTTACTGCTTTTACTTCCCCCAAATGTTAAACCAAACAACCATACAAACACCCACCAGCATACACTGACTATTCACCCAAAAGGTTTTGTTATATCTTCTCATTACAGTACACCAGTAAGCAGCCATATCACGATACCTTACAACTTTTACCATCTTTGGTTCATTGTCTTTTAGTTTTGAAAGTAGTGCTTTCATTGTTCTACCAGTCTCAATAATGTCCTGAAAGAGATAGAAAAATGATCTTGAGAGTCTGAAAGAAAAACCAGACTGTTAGTGGATTAATTTAAAGCACAAAAACCCCCCAATATGCAATAGGTATTAACTTGCAAAATGGGGAGGAAAGAGACCATACCATTCCTCCCTCCTGCCTCCAATCTTTACTTACCTCTACTACTAACACATTCTGGAAGAGATCATGTAGGGAGAGAAAGAAAAGAAAATATTTACATGGCAATGAAAAGTTTGCACTACAAATTTCAGTTACAGTAAGTTGCCATTGATTTTGAAAGGTGCATGTCACTTAACATGTGCTTTTTGAAGAATTTTTAAAGTATTTATAGAAGCATAAAGTGTTGTGAGAAAACCATCTGTGCCAGATTTTATATATTATTCCATGTATAGCAATAGCATTCTAAAACTACATGAATCAGTTTAAGATTGTTCATTTTTGGGAGGGGCTGTGGATAAAAAGTGGAATAGGATCTTCAAAAGCATTCAGTATTGATCATATCACGTTTCCACTGAGATCAGTGGGAATTACTCTCTGTATCAATGCATGGCATTTTAAAGCAGTGTTAAGTGGCTGTAAATATGTAGTATCTAAATCTTACTAAAATTGACTTCCTGGAAGATGCACAATTGAAAGCTGAAGATGCTAATTCATACCTTCCCATTTAGTGTGCAAAGTTCTTCTCCAACGATAGTAATTTTTTCTGTAGGTGAATCATTCTAGAAGGAGAAAGTACAGAGTATTATCTTCTATGTCTGTGGATGCTGTGTTCCTCCTGGTTTTTATCTATCAAATGACACTTGCCATTTCACACAGCACTTCTTCAGTAAAACAGCTTTTAAGCAGCTGAAAGGAAGAGGAGAATATAAAGATGTTTGCATGGAACAAGAATGCATCCATGTTCATGGAGCAGACATAATTGCTTTTAGCCATTTTGTAGCTGCAGATTTACTTTAGAGTTCCATGAAACATTTATAGGATATTGTTCACGGTCATATTTAGCATGGGGTAAATTTTGATTGTGCAAGACAATAGCAAGTCTTTGATACTAAGCTCCTCTCCATACTCCTTCCCACCAAAGGGTACCATGGTAAAGAGAGTAGAACCTATGCCAAATCTTTGGGCTGGAGAAGAGGAGATTGGAGACTTCAGCCTGGATTTGGCATGTTAAGTGTTCCACTCTATGTTCATTCTAGTGAATATAGAATATCCATCGTTGGAACAGATCAGTAAATCAGTTACTTTTCAGTATGCAATAAAGTAAGGTGCTTTGGACAAGATATATGCATAATCTTTTTTGGTGGCATTTTCATGTAAACAACCAATATTCAGAATGTCAGTCTATGAGGAGAGTCAGTTTTCCAAGGAAAAGAAAGCTGCTTACACAGTAGCTTTTTATTCTAACAAAATCCACAGTAATAGGCACAGATTTATCACCATTTTGATTTAATGCTTTTATATGGTCCAGCAAATCAGCGAAGAATTTATAACCTCCTTTAAGGACACAGAGTGCAACAATGTGATGGCTTCCCATATCTTGCATGATATCTCTAGCCAAACGTTCTGTCCTGGAAGGGAAAAAACACCAAATCCATTAGTGTTTAGTGCGTCATATTTGTCCATATATTGAGCAGTGTCAAAGTTAAAATTCTGACCTTGGTGTTAAGTTTTTATAACCAGCAAATTGTGACCACAGTAAGACATAGCAAAGTGAGTAATGTATTTGCAGCTCACAAGATGATGCCTACTCCAGTTGACATATTGTTGATTCAATCCATGTATCTAAACAATACAGAATAGAGAAGTGCTAAAGATATTTGGGGTAATGTGGAAACTTAACTGGGGTTGTAGAGGAATCTTCTCCATAAAACTACTTCTGTATTAAGTTCCAGAACACAAGTGTTATAGCTGCAGGGTCTCCATATTTTCGTGGGCTGTACAAGGTAGGGCATCAGTCTTTTTATTTGGAGGGAAGTGGATCATTGGCATCACTACTCTTTGTTGATTACCCTCATACCTGTCCAGGATGAGTCCATGAGGAATGAAGACTCTTTCTAAGTCTTCTTCGTAATGCTTAGGAATGCAAAATAGATTTTTATTGTAGCCACTTTCCTCATCTCTTATCTGCAAATGAAAGGGAAACAGCTCTAAGAGTAAAGACAGACACAGGAAAAAACCCTTTCCAGTCTGTGATAATGCAGAGGAAGACTCCCCTCCCCACATTCACCCCTCCCCAGTAATGTGTCAAAATAAAAATGTATGAGGGGTTTTTAACCTTCTGATAGAACAATTCACATTGTGTCTGATAATTCAGGAGCTTGTCTGAGATGTGAATGGATAGATAACTACTTCACCCTAGACATTATAATGGAAATTCTTACCCGTCGTCAACTAAAAAACCCTCAAAACAGTAACATAAAAACCCCATCTTGTATAATCCACTTACTCTTCTGCAGAATTCAGTAGCTTACTTGTGTGGTGTACAGGCAAAAATTAGTTTCAGACAAGGAGATTAGGATTACAGCTTGATAGCCCATCAGGATATGACTTTAGGATTCTGTACTACCTTGACCAGCACTTTCCATTGTGTAAAAGAGAAAAGTGTCTCATAAGTGTGAATTCAGAACTGAACTTTTTACAGAGGTAAACACATACCAACCATCAGCTATCCAAAAGGGCAGGGGAGATGGTTTACCACAAAGGAGAAGCTTTGAGGTGGTAGTGGGAAGTGGAGAAGCTGCAGGGGGTGCCCACAGGTGGGAACCAGAGACCTACGGAGCTGCAGTGAGATTGTCACATCTAGTATTGCCCTGTTATTATTAAAGATACACAACTAGCTGAAAGAAAAAGTCAAAGCTGGGTCAAAGCTTCACTAGTGCAAAGTAGGCTAGCTACAAACGAGCTGCATTCAACAGAACCCAGTACAGTATAACTAAAAATATGAGAATGCTGCATTGTGCAGATTTCTGTGGTGGAGCATATGGTCCTAATAGCATGTAGTCTATTTATTGAGCAATGAAGTAGACAACTACTTAAGTAGAAGGCAAAGATTTAAATGAGTTGTTTTACTTACTATTCTTACTGAGACTGTAAATAATTTCCATCTCAGTCTTGGCATGTGTAACACTCCTGTACCAACTGTGAAACATTCTTTGATTTTACTAACAAAGCCTCAAAAAAACCAGGGATTTGGTAGGTTGCTGATGGACAGCACAGAGCTCTGAACCAGGCAATAATAGCATAAAGCATTGCTAACAAACAAGTTGACACCTGCAAACTCTTTAGACAGATGAATTGTTTTTAATTCTTTTTTTTTTGGTATAGGAGAGATGAGTGTTTAGGAAGAAAGGAGAAATGGATGGTGGGTAACAGGAGTAGGTTATTACTTGCAAAACTCACAGCAGTCACAAAAATGAGATAACCCATTACCGCTGTTTATTTTAAATTGGCCACAAATAGCCCACTTCGTTTAAAGATGAAACTAAAGAGACAGGTGTTAACAGGAATTTCAAAGAACAGATTATCATAATACAAGGCAATGAATATAGAATCTCATCCTGGCTGAACTCACCATACTCTGAAAGTACTCAAAATTGATAGACCTTGATGTTCCAAGTTAGACTCTCAGAATAGCTTTGCAGTTAAGCACTGTTTGGAGTGTCAGCAGTACTATTTTGCCTGGTTTGGTTACTGTTCTCTTTGTGACTGAAGTCAGCAAAGTGAAAGCTTGGGTGAAGAATTGTTTTCAAATAAGGTTCTTCTTGCTTTATTGATCTTGGAAGAGATACTGGTATCAGCTGTAGGAGAGGCTGAACAGTAGCATCTGTGAGTGTACTTTAATGCAGTTCAGAACTGCTTATTGTTTGTGTGTTATATTTAACCCAGTTAGCCAGCTTGAAATGGGCTAGTTTCTGCCTGCATGAGGTTGCTAGTGGCGACAGACAGAATGCACATAGAGGGTACGGGATTCTGTCAACAAGAAGCAGTGACAATCAGAAATAATTAGAAACATTAGTCAAAAGACAGTGTTTACTTGAGACTACTGGCACATAAAAAGCATCATTTTCATTTAGACTACAGAAAAAGCACCTTTGAGAATAGTCATTGACATAATAAACAGTTTAAAAATTGCTGTAGGGTAGGTAGGTTGTTTTACTGTTTGTTTTGGTTTCTTCTCCAAGATTCTCATCTCTCTTGCATTCTGCATAACTGCAGTTTAAATGCCATGACTATGCTACCTGTGACTTGAGTACTATTTCTTTTGCCCAGCCATGATACTGATTGCTATCTTTGATGGACTTCAGCCTTACAATTTGCTTTTGCAGTCATGATTTGGGCTTTCGTCTGCACAGCAAGTTAACGTTCAGTGTCGTTGCCGATGAATTTAGCTTCCTGCTGCATTTGATAAGAGGCATTACAACTGGAGCAAGGGATGGTCTTTGTCCATGTTAGTGTAACTATTGAATAAAGCTAATCTTGAAGCATACAGGTATGCATAGTGATTACTGCTTATAGCTACTCCAACAGTGCAGTTCAGTAGCTTTTATTTGGTTAACAACTATACTCACTGAGACTATTTCATGCAAAAACATCTGCTACATTAATATCTTGTTTGTTGCTATGCGTGAAATATTTTTAAGGTCTACTGAAAGGTTCATGAACAGAACCTTAAGGATTGCATCAGTTTGAGCACCACATCGCCATAGCAACATGCTGCGTATACCTTACAGGCTCATAAAAGCATTTGTATTGTGGCACATGCTAAATAATACAGCAGCAGCCCATTATAATAAAGTAACCTATTAAACTATCACACAAAGTCATCAGAATTTAAATCACAAGCTTAACTTGAGAAATTAGTTATTTAATTTTGATTTGGTCTCATCTGTTGTTCATTTAGGTTTAAGGGGGAGAAATAAAATGAACTATAGCAATTATGTACGAAAAGAGAGATTCATAAATAAGTATTGTTTCATCAACACAAAATGACAGAGTATGAATATAAGTATATTAAAGTCAAATGAGTAATGTCATAAGCACATTAAAAAAAATTGAGTGTATTAAGATACTTCTGCTCTGAAAGCCAGTTTTCTCCTGAGCAAGTAGAAGAAACAAGGCCTTTTGTTAGTTAGGGTTTCTAACATTCTGTTCTTTTTGCTGAAGCTAACCTCTTCCCCAAACCCAAAGCTCACTTTAATCAAATAAGCAGATATAAATGTGTTATCTTTCTTACCTGCAGTCCATGAGCCATAATCTTACTTTGAACTTGCTATCAGAGAATGAGTTGGTGTTATTACTGCAGTTTGTCTTGCTCTATTTTCATCTTGCAGTCAGATCATGACCTGCTTCTGAAAGGTCAAAATTGCCATCCTTCCTACAGGAAGTATTACTTCCTTCTACTAATGCACTGACATCACAATCCCAGGTTTTTACTTAGTCAGATTAACCAGAAATAAAATAGGCATTAGCCCTGCTGCAACCAATGGGAGTAAAGATGTGGGGAGCGAGGGAGATGCAAAAAGGAAGCATGAATCAAAGGGAAGGACTATGTAGGGTAGGTTTTTTTATTGAAAACACAAATCAGGTATTTGGTTGTACCATGTGGTAATTCAGTAGTACTCAATTCTACCTTCAGTAGAAAGTAATTTTATATACCAGTTTATCACAACAATGGATGTGCACATATTTTGTAATAAAGTCCAAGTCTTTCTAAAATTCTTGTGCTTTTTTGCTGTCAAAAATCAGCATTTGAATAAACAAAGCTACATTTTTAAAGATGATTTGAAACAGAGGTCTGCAGCTGTTGAGACATGGTGAACCCTGTCTCACACTCTTCCAGGTCACCCTTTCATAAAGAGGGGGGGTGTGTATGACAGTTCCAGTAACATGCTCCACATCATTTAAAACAAAATCGCATTGACATTCACTGTAATCTGATTATTTTAGTGTACGAAACTACACTATTATCTGGGATTAACATGAAAGTCTTACATTTCTAAAAATTAATCCTACTAACAAAATGAGCTAAAGCCAGCTTGCATACAACATGTTACAGAATGTTCTTATCAGATTGGGTACATTTTATTAATTCAACTAGTTTGCTGTTTTCTTGGGGAGAGGGCTGAGTGGTGAAAGATTTTTCAAATTTCTTAGAGATGTTATTTTAGATGTAATCTGAGAGATGTTCTTCAGATCATGGCTGGTAACACCTGTGGTATTGCAGAAATGCTTGTCCAAGATATGGGCATATCCACAACTTCCAGTGACACATTAAAGTAGTACTGTTTGGGAACTGTTAATGCCTTGAGTCTTCTTGGCCCGTATTTTATGCAGTTAGCAATACCTTCCTTCTGTGAATTCCCTACCTTACATATGTGAGCTCCCTATCATGTGAAAAGCCTTGGCTTTCTTATTCCTAGTACTCCTTTCCAGTTGTGGTAACGTGTGTTCAAAAATATGGATACTTTCCTCAACAAAATCCTCCTTCGAAAGGAAACAATAAAAACCATACATGTAAACAGTGATAACTGTTGTTTGAGCATAGATACTCTCTCTTCCTTATTCTCAGGTGCCAAAATGAAGGTGACCAGCAGCACTGCTGAGGAACTCATGCAAACATAGATTGCCTTTACAACTGCATGTGGATTAAGTGAGAAAAGGAAAAGGGAGAGACTCCCAAACTAGTTTCACAGAATCACAGAATCACAAAGTTGGAAAAGACCTTTAAGATCATCAAGTCCAACCATTCCCATCCTATGCTAAATCATATCCCTAAGTACCTGATCTATCCATTTTTTTAAACACATCCGGGGATGGTGACTTAACCCCCTCCCTGGGCAGCCTGTTCTAGGCCCTGATGACTCTTTCAGTAAAAAATTTTTTCATAACATCTAATCTGAACCTGCCCTGGTGCAGCTTTGTGCCATTAGTTTGTTTCCCTTCTCCTGAACTTTTCAACCCAGTGTAATTTAGCTGATCGGAGAGGATGTTGGTGCTCTAGAGATCCTTGAGAGGATGATGCCATGGTAGAACATTAAGTGCTGTGGTATTGCTCATACTGATTGCCTATGTATCATGCTTATGGCTTTGTATAACTGGTTCTAGGAATTACATTTTTTTTTAAAATAATTATTTACAGGAAAAAAATGACGTATAGATTTCATGTTTGTTGATTCTCTTGTAGTTTTCCATATTTAAAAATAATTTAGTGTAGTTTTGCAAAAATCAACAGTATGCCTAAGGCTATTTGCTTTAAACCACATTCAAATGAAGGAGCTAATTATTGGCATTCTCACAGTTTACAATTTCCAGCAGTTACTCAAATTGCAGTGAAGAAACAGGTATTTTGTGCATATCTGATACAATTGGGAGCACCCAGCTTAGTTGTGCCCTTTTTAAAAATAATCTGTTCTTCTCTGTATTATGTCCTTTTTCTTCATGCTTAATCTCTCTGTAGGGGAACTTGGGCTGCAGATCACACGTACTAGGCAGCCTTCTCTCTGAACAGACCACCTTAAAATATTCTCTAGTGTAATATGTGTGCTTTGATTCTCTCTATTAGAAGACCATCTCTGTTATGTAAATTACTTTTATAAATCCCTGAAGCTGCTACTTGAGGCAAGTTGGATTTCACATTACTCACATTTTTATAAATTATGCACTGTACCTTGCAAATCTTTGTGTCTCCTTTAGGCACCATACTGTTTGATCTGATTTGAACTGAGCCCAGTTCTAAAGTCTTATTTTACTCTGTTTCAGAAAAGTATTGCAGAAAATCCCTACCACTGGTTTTATATCTGAGTTTCTACTGCATTGGGAGTATTGTCTGAACTACAAACAAGCAGTGACTTTTTGACTGGAGTCCATGTTTAGAAAGCAGAAGAATTTAAATCATCAGGGGTGCATGCATACCTGTGCATGTATCATATAGTTACATTATTATTCCATTTTCTTAACAAGTACTGTTTTTTCTGACAACAAAAGAGACTGTTGTGACACTGCTTTGTGATGTGGACATCTGTTTAGCTGGAATGAGATTCCTGTTATTGAACTGGGAAAATAGGTCTATTCTACTAAAATCACCATAGATTGAAAATGTCAGACAGGCTACCATGTGTCCTGCAAAATTTTATGAAAGGATTAATGAGAAATAGTCAGGTCAACAGCCCAGGCAGGGATAAAAAAGTAGATTTTGTAACTCTGGGAGACTTGGAATAGAAAAAGCTTAGTGTTGTAAAAAACATATTCTTTTGTTTAAGTTGGTTTAAACTTTAAGTCTTTGCATACTTTATCTCAAACTTGGAAAAGTACTTCA
>VZTU01021773.1:2757-19723 GCA_013400835.1 Zapornia atra | reverse complement strand
CAGGATACCATTGCCCTTCTGAGATGCTGTTGTTTACTGTTAACCAGTAATGTACTTTTTCTTCTGAAGAAACAGGGAGGAAGAAAAGGAAAATATGTATTCCTACACCATTGTATCATACAGGGATGTATTGCAACAATTCGAATGGAAATTGAGGAGATAACACCTCCTTAACTTTTGGTCTTCGTCAGTGAGTGTGTGCCCACCATACAGCTCTTCAGATAAAAGCAATTGGTAAGAATGAAGCTCAGGATGCTAGCCAATTGCTGCTATGTAAATTATAAGCATTTTCTTAATACTTTCGGAGCAGAATATAATAATTTAAAATCATATTTTTAAATTTACAAAGCAGTAGGAAAGTAGAATAAACTGCAACAGAGGATTTTCCACTTCCCTCTTCCTCTGGGCAAAAGACATTACTCACATGGAAGAAGGAAGCCACATGGGTTGTATCACTAAATAGAAACATAATAGCAAAACTATAAACATCATTTAGACACTGCAGATTTCCCAGTCCACTGACTTTGATGCTGATAGAGACAGACTTCCTTTGGAAGTGCAATGATCTGCATGCCTTTTGATCAATGTCTTGGGACAGTCGAGTATTATTTCACTTTAGGGTAACAACTAGTCTTTGCGTTTGTTTCTTTGAAGAATACTTGTGCATAGGAAAACTGTCAAATGGATTAATATATGGAATGCTAATGAACTGTGACTGAAGCTGCTTGCATGTACACATCTATATGTCACAAGGTATGTCTACAGATATCCATGGGAGAAAGATTTCATTTTTGTCCCTGGTCAATCAGCCAATCTTCAAAAGGTGCTGCAAGGATATATTCCTGCCTTCAGAGACACCAGTATTGATGCTGTGCTGCTCCTTTCAGATTTGAAACTTGCAACTAACTGGTCATGCATGAATGTTACTTCCTGACTTAAATGTGTGAGTATATAAATTATGTGTAAGCAAAGATATGAGCCTAGCTGTACAGAGCTACTCCTCATATCTAGCAGAGGAAGCACCTAGCCATGATTGAAATACTTTCTAGGCAAAGATGTTTTTCTGCTAAAAGTGTTGCCAAAAGCTTTCTTCGATAGGTAATGCAGCTGCAAAAAGTGTCTTTTGACTTCAACAGCTATGAAACAGAATTTCAGTTGTGGTTCTGCACCACATTGCATCAGCTGATCTGGCTTTTATCTTAGCTTCACCGTGTGACAGGTACAGTCATGATAAGTGTAACTTTTGTGTCTCAATTATGAGACTTTGTCTGATAACCTTGGAAGAGAAATCTTAAGTCCACAGTATTAAAGGTCACAGAAAGAATGGAAAGCTTATGGCTTTCTAGTACACTTAAAGAAGATGATTTAAACTATACAAACAAACATGGTACAGAAATATAAATGTCACCTCTTTCTAGTTTCCTTAAAGCATGGTGCTGATAGCCTGATATTTACATGTGAGCTGAAGAATTGAAACATACCTTTCTGGTAATCAACTCTGTTACTTTGCACCAAATCTGACATTCATTTTTGCCGAAGAAAATTAAATTCATGCAGCTCAAACTTTGATTATGTTGTTTTTACACTTTCCAGTGAAGATACTAAATTTCTCACAGTGCAGTCCAATTCCTAAATGACATTTTCCTATATTTAATTTTTAGAAAAAGAAGAAAAGATTAGAAAATGAAAATAAGTGCTAAATTTTATTTTGAAAGATGCCTTCATCTTGACACACTTATTTTCTTAACTGTTTTGGTTTAGTGAGCAAGTTAAAAACAGGTCTGATAAGGAGTTGTTTGACATGTGAATGTATAAACATTTAAAAAGACCCCAAGCAACCAGTAATGAGACTTATCAGCCAAAAAAAGCTGTCCCAACATCTTAAATATTTAATTAATTTGCATTACTGAAGAAAACAATTTTTGGCCATTTCAAAAGCATGTCCCATTATTTTTCCACATCACCTCTGAAAATTTACATGTCAGCTGCTTGATCAAACAATCACAGAAATTGACTGCAAATAAATTCTTAGCAATGGCAAGATTATACAGACTCTTTTATTTTAAGGAGTGAGGAATAAAAACTTTTCTCCTTATTATGAAAATGAACAGGGTTTTTTGTGTTCACAGAGGAAGGACTGGGCACCTTAGAATGTTAAAACAGGAAAAAGTTTTCCTAGAAAGTAACTTGTACCAAACACCAAACACAATGTCACAGGTAGGTTTCAATAACCTTCTATGCTATTTGGCAGGAAGGACAATAAGGCAAGCTTTTGTACATTAGAATACTTGAATTCTTTCTGAACTTCTGTTTCTTAATTAAGGACCTGCAAGAGTAAGTCATAATAATAACAACATTTTAGAGTTATTTAAAATAAATGTTCTTCCAATTTGATAATGCATTGCTGTATAGCTAGGAAAAAATCCCCTTATTTAAATCAAGTATTTGATGAAGAAATGCCTAGAAAATGCATATAAAAAGTCTATGTAGATAAATCTAACATAAATCTGCCGGTATTCAAGCAGGTGCAAGACCTTTTTCCTCAGTTACATTTCCAGATACCAGGCCATATCCTGTGCTGACCCTGCAGTGGTAAGTATAAGTCTCAAACATCCATTTCTTATCAGTAAGGAGTTACTTGATTGCTGTTTATGAAAGATGACTTTCTGTACTTGGCTGGCCCTGTGTGGAGTCAGGAGTTGGACTTGATGATCCTTTTGGGTCTCCTGTGACTCAGGATATTCTATGATTCCACTCTATAGTTCTATACCAATTTTAGTTTAGTAGTTAGAATTAAAATTGTATAGAGAAAAGAATTATTGAATATATTTTACTGAATGAACATACGAAGAAGCAGTACCTATCTGTGAATAACTTCAAATAAATATAAAAAAGAGCAGTCATTACAGAATTTGTCAATTAGTTTTGACCATTCTGCTTAAGTGATGATAGGAGACCTTACTTTGATTTTGTTATATTGCCAAAAATCATGTGAGGACTAGAAGTTGTAAAACAGCTCAGTTTGACTTCTGGCTCAGTGGACTTTAAGAAACTCAACACATGATTGAATGGAAAAATCTTGAAGTTATAGTCTATTATATTGAATATATTAAAGTTGCATTTATTTAGAAAATAAATGATAGTGTAGGCTTTTCCCTTAAGCAAAAAATCCATGAGGATAATACCTTCACCATCCTGGTGAGTCTTTCCACTACGCTCTCACGAATGATGTGCAGTTATTTGGCATGTTTTGGTACCTGAAAGTTCCAGAGGTCCTAGAAAAACAGAAAGGTAGAGAAATCCTATTTCTGCAAGGTATGGCATTATCCTTCCTTGCATTGCTTTCACAGGTAACTCTCCTAGTGGGTAATTAATACATTCCTCATCCACTTTAGCCAATTTTCCCACAGGTCCATGACAAGAACTGTTGGAAAATATGAATTTACTGTTTCAGTCCTCCATAACGGCAGGACTAGGGTGAATGGATTCAAGATAAAGGAGGGAAGGTTTAGATTAGATATTAGGGGGAAGTTTTTTACAGAGAGAGTGGTGATGTGCTGGAACAGGCTGCCCAGAGAGGTGGTGGATGACCCATCCCTGGAAGTGTTCAAGGCCAGGTTGAATGGGGCCCTGGGCAACCTTGTGTAGATCCAGGCCTGAAGTTGGTGTCCCTGCCTGTGGCAGGGAGGTTGGAACTCTATGATCCTTAGGGTCCCTTCCAACCCAGACCATTCTATGATTCTGCGATTCTATTAAGCAGAAGTCCATAGCTTGAGTCAGTGTCTCTGAGGTAAGGGAAGAATGAAAGAAGGCGGCAACCTTCTCCTCTGGGGATGCAAGATGACACCACCACAATGGCAGAAGAGTCTTTTGAAGACAAGATTACTTTGCCCAGTCTGTTTAGTCTGGTAGGTTGAGACTGTTGAGACTGGTCATTGTCAAGTGTTGAAAAAATCTGTTTGTTAATTGTGGAGAAAAAAAGACTGAGGCATGATACTATAACTTTACCTGTAGCTATTGACAAAGGGAAATCGAAAACTATAATTTTAACCTACTAAAGCATGTATTTACATATTGGTGGCAACTGTCTCAGATAATGGTAATTAAAAAATATTAAAAACCTTAGGAACAAATTGTAGACACTGTGTGTTTTACTGTTTGCTAGTCTGAAAATCTGAATCCAGAAAGAAGTAATTTATGTGACTGCAGCGCTGAACAAATCAAACCAATGCACATCCAGATATATATAGTCCTGCTTTATACAACTCCATAGCAGAAATGGTCCATGTTCAAAGGCAAAGAATTTCTTTTGAAAAGCAACTTATTTATGCAAAATACTCCTTTGAGGTATTTTTCATGTTTGAGGTCTGACCTGGTTGCTATTTGTAGTTCTTGAAATTGTACTATTTGTTGTGTTTAAAAAAATAAGATCTCCAGATGCCATATATTAGAATTCACTTTGAAGTGTAGACCTGGAAGTGAAGTGTATCTTAGAGACTTTTCTCTCCATAGGAAAGAAAAAAACCCAACAAACTTAATTCAGTTAGATGTTGCTTTGTATGTACAATACTAAACAAACCCATTATTCATCAGGCCTTCAAATGCTTTCTCCTTGCTGTCCTTTCCTCCTCCTCTGTCCTTGAGTCATGCCATGTACTGTTTTTGATTACAGATTTTCAGAGCTAGAATTCTGGTATGAAAACAAAGATATTTATTTTTTTTTACCATCCTTTACATATTTCTATATTAGGACTTACATATGGGGTTAGAAGGCTATATAATTAATTGCAGACTGTGAATATTCATTGACTTTTCTTAGTCAATTCCACAGCTGACGTTGTTGTAGAAGTCTTTGTGCCTAACAGTCTTCAAATAAACTTCCAAAACAGTTTTCAATATCTATTATCATATTACTGATTTTGACATAAATTTTTATTATGCAACAGAGGTACAATACTCATCTAAGTATTCATGAAAACTGAATTTTCTGAATGTTCCTATAATGACGTTGTAGATGTAATAATAAAAATCTTTCAGAACGAAGGCATCAGGAAATGAAGAAAAATACATACAGAGTTAATAATCCATAAAGTGACATAAAAACACACATAAGTTTTTTATTGCAAAGAGGGTTTTGCTAATAGGCCAGTCATAGCAAAAAACTGTCACTCACGAGTATAAATTTTTTGAGTCCTATCAGCTAGCTTTGCCTGCAGCTGAATATATTTGCTTGTAAAGACACTTGGCAAGGTATTTTGAAAGTACACATGGAAAAAACGAGTAAGTAAACCTTTTCATAGATGATTGTTTCTGGAAGTTGTATAAATGACACATTGCTGCCCCTCCACCCTCAGATTTTTAAACAGCTTTTAGCAATTATACTTTAATCAGAAAGCAAGAACCTACAGAAAAATAAAAATCCCAGTATCCAGATTTGTGCTAGCATAACTGATCCTAATGTTGCTTCTGGAAACCAATCTGTTTTCAGTGTCTACCATCTGGGGAATTTCTTCCAAAAACATTATACTTTCCCCTCAAAAATTAGAAGTTCTATCACAACTTTGAATGTTCTAATAAATATGTATTAGTAAAAGTGAATATGTAAAAATATCTTTATAAAATGGCAGGGGAAAGAATGTTTTTACATTAATTCTATTTTTATTAAATTATATTTTTACTAAAATTCTATTTTTATTAAAATTCAAGCAATGGTATTTTCAATTAAAAATAATTTTGTTTGCTACTGGACTAAATTCCGTGCATCTTTGTCTGATTTTGTAAAATTTTTTTGTAGTTCCAGTTAATCTAAAGTAACCAAACTCGTGATCTGGCTCTTATAAATTGTTGGGTAGCTCTCAGACCTAGAGAAAGTGTTTTTCTAACTAATTTTTAAGAACAACAAACAGTTATTAGTAAATAATACTCTTATATAGGAGGAGAAAAGTGATTGCTTGCCTCACAACAAGAAATGCTTATATCCTTTTATAAGCAGCACTCTGTTTTTCCATACTTACTGCTGAGAAAGATGGAGTTTTCCCTCAATAGATTTGATAAACAATAGGGATTCTGGAAAGCAATAAGGGACATTCTTGACATACTTGATGAGTGGTTAACCCTATTAACTCTCACGGAGAGCTAGTTCAACCTCCATCTGCAAAGCATCCATTTAGCTTCCCGCTCTTCTGAACCTGAATAATCAACAGCATTACAATCTGGAGGATGTGGTTTTAGATTTGCTTAGATACCTCTAAATGAATGGTTGCTCTCTAACTTGCATTGGGTATCAATCCTCCCCACCCCAGTTTCAAACAACCTGAAGTTCTCCTACACAATAAACAGATTAAAATTGAACTAGTCTCCCTCTCTGAATGACTCAACATGTAAGTTTTCTGTCATGGTTATTTTCTATTTATGGGACCTTATTATATCTGCATTATTTGTAGCCAAATACCGATAATTCTCTGACTTAATTCTTCAGCTCACCATGCTTTCTCAGTTCCCTGCCACACTTTCTCTGTTCTTTTCACAATTTCATAAGAACATATTCCCACTATATGAGCTGAAATGATTTATTGAACTTCCAGATTGTAATGGTTTCCAACTGACAAAAGAAATACATCTTTCCAGAGGACAACACTAGAAAATACCTAGTATGGTATGAAAGCTTATCAAGTTCAGGTACTTGTAGGCTGCAGTTTCTCTGACTAAGTCTACAAGAAGCATTAATTTTGGTTTTGTGGTGTATACACACACACACGTGGGCAGAATCAAACAGGACACCATAGAGGGAATTGAAAGCTATAGCAATTACTCTGTGAGTCAGAAGATAAAATAGGTTAGTTTCATAGTTTTTAATTTAAAATAGAAATGATTTGCTAGACTCTAGGAGAATACCTTGCCTTAACTCTGTATCTTTATAATTTATGAAACACAGGGGACATTAAAAGGAAAAAATTATTCTGTTTCATCAGTTGGGTGTATTTTGATGCTATTTTAAAAACTAAAAATCCTCTCTGGTAATAAAAGATTTTTTTTTTAAACAAACCATTTAGTCAAATGTGTGTCAATATACAAAATTCAACCTGAAATTCTGAACATATCCAAAATAAGAGCTGGTCAGAATCAATACTACTCATACCTATTCATACCCAACCTAGTCATGATTTCGGTTGCGGCAATTAAAACACAAGGCTGGCACGAGCAACCAGTACTGATATAGGTGGGGAAAAAGAAATTTGCATAACTTTTGAGATCTAACTTTATTTTAACAGATCAGAAAAAGTCCGCACAGAATTTAACACTGAATTAAACCTGTGATGTTTAGTGCTGTACTTTAAAGTTAACCTTGGTTCTCACAAAGTACAGATAGAACAGATCTACATATATATGAAATACAGATGACAAGAACGGTCTTAAGCTAAAAGCTGAGAAAGAGTTTGAGGCCAGAAAGAATTCCCTTCTTCTCTTTTTATTATTTCATAGGATTTCTATTTTGTGAATTTCCACATGCTCAAACAGGTACCATCCTCTCTATTTAAAATTTTTAAATGAACTTAAAAAAGAAATCTATAAAGCTTTCTGATTTTTTTTTTAATTTATAAAGACTTCATCATTATTAATTAAATTACATATTGGAAAAAAATTATGCAGGCAACAATAATTAGATAAAGTTCACAGTACTCCTTCTACTGATCTATTTAATGATGAATATAGTGGTGGAAGATGAAAAAGTGAAATAGCAATGCAAAATCAATGAAAATTATTCATTCAATTACTCTTTAAGTGTTCAAGCCTAGATATTACTTGACAATTTAGTCAGATTAAATTAGCATTCATTGAATGTCTCCAGTTTTGGCATAGCTGTTGATGACAATTACCAGAAATGATCTTCATAGTGAATATTTATTGTAAATGAGGACAGCATTGCTAAACGTTCTGTGATTTCTACAGATTATGATGATGATGATGATCAATGATGATTATACTTCTTGTTTTTTCCAAAGGAAGGCAACAAAAATAGAGGTCTGGAGAACCTCCCTTTTGAAGACTGGTGGGGATAACTGGGCTTGTTCAGCCTGCAGAAGGCTCCAGGGGGACCTTATTGTAGCCTTCCACTCTCCAAAAGGTACTGGCCTAAAGTGTTATTAGAAAGATGGGGTCAAAATCTTTAGCAGGGCCTGTAGCCACAGGACAGGCGGTAATGGTTTTAAACTAAAAGAATGTGATTTTAGGCTAGTGTGGTGGTTTGACCCTGGCTGAAGGCCAGATGCCCACCAAAGTTGCTCTATCACTCCCCTTTTCAGCTGGACAGGGGAAAAAATATATATTGAGAAGCTTAGGAGTCAAAGGTAAGGACAGGGAGAGATCATTCCACAATCAGCATCACAGGCAGAACAGACTCAACAGGGAACAAAGGGAAGAAAACTCTCTAATTCATTACGCTGCACTGCACACCCAGTGACACCAGAGTGGGGTAATGAGAAGTGCGACCAGATCTTAAAGCACCACCCCCCACCCCTCCCTTCTTAACAGGCTGCACTTTAGTCATGATTTCACTCCCTTCTTCCTGCTCTGCACCCCCCCACCACATACACACTGTGGCATGAGGAGGGGCAGGGAATGGTGATTTTGGTCAGTTTCTCACAAGATGTTCTTCTTAGCTGGGGGCTGTGGGGAGCATTCCTTACACCCTTCCCCTGCTCCAGTGTTGGGTCCCACTCATGGGAGACAGTCCTTCACAAACTTCTCCTACATGAGTCTTTTCCCATAGGGCTTAAGCTCTTCACCAGCTGCCTCAGTGTGGATCACTTCTATGGGGTGCAGTCATAAATCATAGAATGTCTCTCAGTCTCTTTTCTCACATTTTAAGTGTGTTGAGGAACGTGGCAAGCATCTGTATCCTCAGGACTTTTCTGAAAACATTACAGAGTTAAACTTCTCTCTCTGGAACATAAAAATATGGTAAAAAGCTTCTAATATTTTAGTCAATTTTAAGAAAGAATATTTTTATTACTGCATTTAATATAAACTTTATTATAAGGCCTGTGTGGCAGTGAAACCGCTAGGGTGCCTTAAAATAATGTACCACTATTTTGTAATATACTTACATTTGAATGTCATACAGGTGAAAAAAATTCTGTGCTGTGCACTTTTTACTTTCTTCTGCTTTCAGAGAAAGTACCTCAGTCTACTTTGTCCATGAAATGTACTGCCTGTGTAAGACTGTATTTCTGATGATGCGGTGGATGTTTCAATGGTTGCAGATGATAGCATTTCAGGAATATCAAAGGACCACAGGAACCTGGCAGAAACCAAGTGGCCTTGCAGCTGGCTGCAATCACAAACCTGGGAGGTTTCACAGAGCTGGGCAGTAACCTCAGAAGGTCGTCAGATCTATCCCTATGGATGAAGACAGTAACAACTGAACCTGTGTTACTCCTTTCTAGCACTGGTTTAATTTTTTCTTGAAAAAGACTCTCCTCTCTCATAGAGGAGGTACCAGCACCTTCCCTGATAACTCATTCATTAGCTTGACTACTCTCATGGTTAGAAAATATTTCCTATTAGTCAACTTAAATCTTCTTTCAACCTTTGTACCTGCCACAAGCATAAGGAATAAATGATTCTTTGCAGCAGCTATGGAATATATTTGAAGATTCAAAAGGCATTTGTCTCAGTCTTTTTTAGACTAAACTGTTGTATTCTCTTAGCTCTTTCCTTGCAAGTCTATTTTTCCTAGATCCCTAATCATAATGCCATTCCCTGGACTCTTTCCATTTGAGCATGTTTTTCTCCACATTGCTAAGTAAACCTAGCACTCCAGTGCTAAGCTGAATGCAAAATCCATTTCTTTTGTTAAAGGCTACATTCCTGTTTATGATATGTTTGTCTCTTGAAGAAATCCACAAACCTGTCAATTTACATTGTTTGTGAACCACTACGTCCTCTTCTGCAGATCTGACACCCAGACAGTTATTCTCAGTCTGTTCTTGTGAAGTGATTATTCACAATGCCTTGTTTTCCTACATTTGATTGAATTAATCATTATCAGTTTTCTAGTTACTAAGAGAAGGAAAGGGCCGCAGGTTGTACTTACAGTGTGCAAATATTAGCCCCTAAATCCTGATCTCATAAGACCAGCTCTGAGTATTGATGGTTGGGCTTCCCCACCATGCTCCTGCACGAGATGAACTATGTCCAGCAACTTCCATTATTAGGACATGCTTTACACAGTATTAAAAATAACAGAAAACTTGCAGACCTTATTTCTGGAAGTCTGTACTGCCTAGAAAATATTTCTTGCTCTGCGTTCTTCAGAGCTTTCAATTAAAATTCATTTTTCATCCCCACCTTGATGCTTTTCCTTTGGTTAACCAATACCAAAGGCCATGAGTGCAAATATACATGATAATTTAATAGCCACACTTTGCCATGGTAGATCATTGCTTGTCTTATGTCCAACCTGACGTTTTATCTCATTCATCCAGTTTAAGGATTCCCCTCACTCTAATTAGTGAGATCAGGCAATTTTGTGTGAGGCAGAGTGCTTCTGGTACAAGAATGGTTTGCATTTATAATGAAAAATAAGTTGCAATCAAAGGATATTTATTCCTTCTATGTCCCTACTGCTTTTACTTCCTTTTACACGTGAGCAGGTGCGGTTTTTGAGTGTATGAGAAGGCATCTAACAGACAATAACATATTCTGATTGAATTTAAACTGTGGAACATAAAGCAGAGTGCAAATGCCCATCTTCCCCAAACTTCTCATTCTTTACATTATTGACAATTCTGATGAATTTCTTTTTTAGAGAGAGGATGAATTTAGTGACAAGCATTTTTAAAAAACTGATTTATCCAACCTTTTCAAACTGGCAAACTAAAGAAGTCAAAGTTATTTTAATCTTATTTATTTATTTATTTGTTTCTGCATTATCTTTCATTCACACTCATGCCAGAACTTACTAGCTGAAGCAAGAACAAACTAAGCCAAATCATCAACAGAAAGACTATTCTAATACCTGTTTAGAAGTAAAAAGAGTAGAAATTCTCCCTTCACAGCATATAGGTGCACTGGTTCTACCAACTGCTTTCCTAAGCTGACACGATCAGCCAAATGGAAAGAAAAGAAGTATCAGTAGTTTTAACCATACATGTCTACATGCTACAGCTAAACACAGAACTGTAAAGGCATGATGGAAGTGATCCAACCTGGAAATGAAATGTTAGATTAATGTTGCTAAAGGTATGCATCTCCCTCCTTTGCAGGTTTGAATTCTGTAGGCTTCTCTAAAATTCAGATACAGAACAGAGTAGAAGAGATCTGATGAATGATACAGTGCATTCACTCTTTAAAAAAAAAAAAAAAATCCTTAAAAGAGAATTTAAGTTCTAGTTTTAGGTGTAACCCTGGGTTTACTGGTTTGCCAGGGCTCAGGGATATGATAATTTACAGTGTTTAACAATGACCATGCTCATTGTCGTGTATTTAAAACTCTCAGCTAAACTCTGGGCTTGATTGCAATGCTGGTGTTGGCAATGGACTGTTCCCAGCAGCCAGGATACAGTGCCTCTGTTTTAGAGAAGGACAGTTAAGCTAGAAGATAGAGATTTCATGCACGATTTTATATGAGGTATAGGTAATTTATATCAGGCCATTGAGCTCACAAGGAGTTACTGATATTGATACCATTTAGTATTAGGAAGACAAACAAACAGCTTTTAAGAGAGTGCAAAACATTTTTGATTGCTTACCCAGGTTGAAATTATTGATCTTTTTTTCAGGCTAGGTGGTTATATGCAAAGGGCAGGGTCAAGGAAAGAAACAACAGAAACAGAAAGGGAGGCGTGAAGGGAGGTCTCGAGCCAAGCTACACGTGGGCAGACTAGGCATTGTAGCTACTGCTGTGGCTTCACACGGAGCCTTATACACATTTGTGAGTGCAAGTGTGTGTGTTTAGACACAATGTATTTCCTCTGTTATTTTTACTTGTTGCAAAGGTTATTCAGTATTGATTCTGTAATGGCTAGGGCATCTTCCCTGATTATTTTAACTGGAAAAAGCATAAGATAGAGTTTCACTTGTTGTTTAAGAATAGCTATCATCTTCCTTTAGAAAACTGAAGTTCTTGTGATATGCAAATTTCTGGAAAGGTATGCGGTATCACTTCTAAGTGACCATATTATAAAGCCTTTTATGATTGCCAGTAGTGTTGTTATAAATCTATTTTGCATAATAATTAAATAGTATCACTCCAACCCTGAGAAGTCATAGACCTTTTGTCATCATTAGACAAAATCAGGCTGAGTGTAAACACAGCCTAGTTTCCTCCATGTTTTTGTATTTGTATGCAGCAATTGTCAGCATGTCGGCAGTGGACGGTGATAAAGTGCATTTTTCTGCTTGGGTGGTTAGCCCTTTCATTTTTACAAGTGACAAAATAAAAATCTGTTGAAGAGTGAACATGCTGCTTTCACTATGTCATCTCAGCCCTGCGGGTCATTTTATTATAAAAATGTAAAAATCCAGTCAATTTTATTTAATCAGCTGAAAAGGAAAAGTGTTTCCAGGTCATTAATCAAGTGCTCCTTCTCTGTGGGACTTGTCTCTTCAGAAACTGCCATCTGAATCATTAATAAAGCTGAAAAGATTTTGTGCCAGCAGGTTTTTGAGAAACCTAGATGTTATCAATATAACCGGAGTAAAGTAATTTGAGGTCAACAAATAAAGCTTTATATATTCATTGCTTGAAAAGCTGCATCTTGCCTATTAAAACCAATTAATTATTTATTTTAAAAGCATTTAATTGTTGGAAAACATACAACTGTTTAGAAGGTATTTGATTATATATTCCATAATTATATGTTTTCTTTAATGTTACCTAACCATATATTTACAGTAAACTTTTATGTGAGTTGATCAAAACATAATGAGACAGTAAGAAGAGATAATTACTACTGTATCTATAATAATAATGATAGTAATTAAACCACAGAGAACTACATTCAAATAACGTCAAGCTTGAGACTTAAACCCCTATTAACAAAGACACTGAAGGCACTTACTGTGTTGTTAACACATTCAGCTCCACGCATGCCTCAATGCAGCAGCTTGTGCTACCTGTGGCCAAATCTCTGTGTACCTTTTGTGGCAGGCAAGAAGAACACACTTTCTCATCCCATGAACATGTGAGATATTGAATAGTGTTTCCATCCCACATGATAGGCAAGGTGGAAATCTTTCAAAGTGTTTGGGCTGGTAGGTTAAAAGGAGAGAGGTAGAACGAGGTGTAGCATAAGCATGAATGCAGGAATTAGGCACTTCTCACCTGGCTTTGGGAAACTGAGCTCTCATTGCACATCTGCCCAGCTCTTTCTCTAGAAAGACAGCAGTGCGCACAGGAGCATGTTAAGATTAATGAATGAATAGCCTAACGTCTAAGGTTTTCGTTTGGCACGGGCAGTATAGATTCAAGCACCTGCTTTTCATCAGAGCAAGCATTTGAATCCAGGTTCCCAACTGTTGTCTGGTCAGGATTCTTTTCTTTCCCTCAGGCTTCCCTTAAAAACCGCTTATATGGGTTTGACAAATCTCAACATGTTAAGTGAAGATCTCTTTCTGTCAGGAACTTCCTCTTCAGCCAACCGATGAATACGCTGTTATGTTTGCATTACAGGAACAGACCTTGGAGTTAGAAAGATAATAACTGCTTGCCTGATTTACATTTTTTTGTTTGCATTGCATCTTCTTTAGTGAATTGGATTGCTCCCAATGAATTGATTAGCTAGCATTTTCTTATTTCCCCTAATCTTTTATAGATGTGAAGTTAATTTTGCTTTGTGAAAGGGCTAAAGTTATTTCAAAAGCTAAGTAAATCCATTCTATTCAGGAAGGCAGCAATTCAAAGTATATGTACAAGGGTGTGCTTTTACTCATGCATATTGTAATCTTAAAATATATATAATAATAACAAAAAAGACCCCATATCCCTTTTTACCTGATAGTTTAAAGATAGTTGCGCTAATACACAGTATCTTACATATTAATTAAGATGTAGACTGTGAAGAAACCTCCAAGACTGTCCTGTAGCTCCACAGCATGATTCAACCAGTGGAAATTGTGCATAATACTGTCAATGTCCTTGTTTATGTTGGACTTGGATTCATGTGGACAATACTTATGTTGACATAGTGACAGGTAACTTGGCACACAAGCTTACAGCAGGCTACCAAAGAGCCAGAATCTAATTGCATTTACACTAGTTCAATTCACTTAGAGTTACTTGTTTGTACCTGTGTACCGGAGTGAAAAAGAGCCCACAGGTCAACAGCAGTGGTAATTACTTGTCCACTAGGAACTGAACTGAGGCCACCAATTCATTTCACACAGTTGACCAAACAGTCATTGGATGGTAATGACATCTTGTCCTGAGCAACTCAAGCTATTCATAACAGGAACTTAGTAGTAGAGGGCTTCAGAGTCCATTTACCAATCCCCAGGACTCAATGGCTCATGAGACTAGTAATGTGTTATGAAGTCCCTCACCATCACAAACTTACACTTTAAGTGTGTGTTTGTGTCTGTTTCTATGTGCACGTTTTTTCTTAATCTCCCAGTAGAAAATTGCCTTAGGTGCTCTGCTAGCTTTGGGAAGGAGTATCTTTACCCTGGTGTGATAACGTGCGATGTGGAAGAATTTTGTGATTCAAAGCAGGTTTTCTTTTTTTCTTTTGTATATTATCTTAAAATGAAATTTCAGAGATGTTTTAGTCTTAGGATAGACTAATCACTATAATGGTTAGCTAAAAAAAAAAAAAAGGAGGCATAATATAAATAATCTCATTTTATCGCTTGATTTGCTCCAAAATCACCATTACTGTGATTAGTCTATATTAAGAAAAAATATCTATGACATTTTCTTTGAAGATAAAAGAGTATAGAAAAAAAGCTGTCTTGAATCACAAAGCTCTGCCAAGTCCTAAATTATCACAGCAGGAGTAAAGATGGTATAACAATGATAAAACACCTACCAAAGAAGCTTAGTCCCGGTACAAATTAAAATTCCTACAATTTTTCTGTAACAGATGTAGTAATTTTTCTGTAATTGTTATTAATTACTTTTGGCAAGAAAGTATCAACAATTCTCCTTTAACAATGTCAGTTGCCATTAATATAAATCTTTCAGGATTCATTTTTATGCATGCATATACTTTACACATCAGAAAGCCAGAGACTTGCAGTTGTAAAATAGATGAAGCAGGGATTAGAAAATGTGGAATGATATCTACTTCCAAATTCGCTCAATTTCTGCTTTTACACTACTATAAAAAGCTTTACGTAGACTGTAAAGTTTCTGGCTAGCTGGTAATAAACCCAAAGGAAATATAGAAAATAGGTTGATTTATTTTTTTAAATCACAACCATATTCACTTAGGTATAAAGAAAGCTGAAGATATTGTATATGTAGGCTCTTATGGGACTACTGTAACAAAAGACATCTAAATGCAGTATGTATTGAACAACAATTCAGTTAAATACTTCAGAAATTGACATTTTCACTTAGACAAGCATTTTTGGCATATTTTAACTCTTTCTTGCTCTTTAATGTCAGCAACTTAAAACAACTTCTCTTGCTATCTCATTCTCATTCAGTACATCTACCAAAATACAATCTTATCTAATATCATCTAACATCTAAAACTAATATCTTTACTCCTTCTGCTACCTCTTTGATCTGGATATTATTCATCCATGTGATGTGGGACTTCAGAAAGAAACAGGCCCATTGGTTGCTAAAGTCTGATCTCATGCTACTGCAACAGCAGGAAATTTCTTGCCTTCCATTACTTTTTTCTATAATCATATCTTCTTACAGGGTTGGATTTTGGGTTTTGAGGGGGGAGGGGGGGAGGGGCAGTGTTTTGGTGTGGTGGTTTTTTTGTTTGTTTGGGTTTTTTTAAATTTTAACTAAACCTTTTAAACTAAACCTTTTAGTTTAGTAATTTCTTCTCCCTGGAGCTTACTGATAAAGATTTTCCCGACTTCATTCTGCTAGGCTGAACCAAACACACCATTTAACACCTCTGCTCTGAGTTGATGTTCCATTTTATGTCTTCCAGTTTACTCTTTACTTTTCTAAACACACCCTCCTCCTGCATGACTAGTATTGTACCCAATATTTCACATGAGGCCACATCTGGTCCTTAGAAACTAATTTTTTCTAATTACTATTTTTTCAATTATTTTTTAGAGCTTTTCCTCTCACTCTATATTTCTTCTTTCAGTACAACCATCACCATCTTCCTTGCTCACAACCAGAGTTCTGCTACTGATTTCCAACTACTCCTGCTTAGCTAATGATTTCTTTTCTAATATTGCAGCAATTGACTGAAATTCAGATAGATAAAATAAATTAAAAGTGACAGATATCAGCTTATTGATGCAAGATACGTTTTTATCCCTTTTAATTCTCAATACCTTGGAACACTATGTAGAATCAGTATTTTTCTTACCTGTTTTGTATGGTGGGTTGACCATGACTGGAGGCCAAATACCTACCAAAGTCATTCTATCACTCCTCTCCTCAGCTGGACATAGGAGAGAAAATGTAACAAAAGGCTTATGAGTAGAGATAAGGACAGGGAGAGATCCTTCAGCAATTACTGTCATGGGCAAAACAGACTCAACTGGAAGTAAAAATTAATCTAATTTATTACTCCGTCAAAACAGAGTAGGATAATGAGGAATAAAACTAAATCTTAAAACACCTCCCCCACTCCTCCCTTCTTCCCAGGATTTTCTCTACCTACTCCTGCCCAGTGGTGCAGGGGAACTGGGAATGGGGACTGTGGTGCATTCCCAACAGGTTGTCTCTGCTGCTCCTTCCTCCTCAGGGGGAGGACTCCTCATACTCTGCCCCTACTCCTGCATAAGGTCCCTCTTATGGGAGACAGTCCTCCATGAACTT